>JADBJO010008245.1:5000-15000 GCA_016801955.1 Conus betulinus | reverse complement strand
TGGATAGTCTGTAAGTATTAGCTGTATTTTTTTTTGTTGTTGTTGTTGTTGCTTTGGAAAAACAAATAGTATCGTGTACGTGCATGGAACATCGCACACCGTAATCGGGTTCAACAGAAATGACCTAGGTTTTGTTCATAGGGTGTGTACCGCTTCTATGTTGACAAGACACGCAAAATCTGATTTTTTTCTGTGCATGCATACTTTATTACCAACTAACTAAAGAGGAAAACAACTTTGCGATACTGTTTGTGGTTTCTCAGTCACTTACAAACATAACTTGAAAAATTCACAGGTCTGTGTTTATTCTATTCGTTTGCAAGGCAACCGGGACACAAATTCAAAAATTTAAAAAAAAAAAGAGGAGGAAAGGCGAGGAGCCCGAGGGAGACGGTGAGAGGAGACCGAAAGAAC
Source organism: Conus betulinus (assembly GCA_016801955.1). Classification (NCBI taxonomy): domain Eukaryota; kingdom Metazoa; phylum Mollusca; class Gastropoda; order Neogastropoda; family Conidae; genus Conus; species Conus betulinus. The sequence goes on along the minus strand of JADBJO010008245.1, from coordinate 14,586 downwards.
AGGACTCGACCGAGGCACGAGCCCCCACCGCGCCGAGACGGGGACCCATCCCGCCACGACCGCGAGTTGGGCCCCCCACCCGCTCGACCCTGCCGCCGAGCAGCACCGGGGGGACCGAGAGAAAGAACCACCCACGAACGGACCGCAAGCGCTGAGAGAAGCGACCGAGAGACCGGATGAGGATGAGCAGAGCACAGACAGAAAGACCCCACCAGACCATCCGCGCAGGCAAAGACAGAGAGACGCCAGACAGGGCAATAGGCACACCAGGAAAAAAACCAGGCACTACAGAAAGACAGAAAACAGAGAGAAAAAAAGGAAAGAATAAATAAAAATGAAAGCAGAGGAGAGAAGAAGGATTAAAACGGGACGGGACAGGGGCGAGAGAGGCGGGGAAGGACAGTAGGGACGCGAGAGACTCGGCATTTGCGCCAGCGAATGGAGTGGGAACTGAATGTGGAGAAAAGAGGGGGAGAGAGGAGGAGGAGGGCAGAGAAGAAAGACATGAGACAAGGACACGAGGACAGAGAAGGACTTAATGGAGAGCGAGCGAGCACTGGAGAGTTCCCCCGTGTATGTCCACACAGCAAGACAGACAGAAAGGAGCACAGGCCAGACAAGAAAACAACAAATAACAAGGCAGACAGACATACAGCAGACACGACCAAGAAAGAGGATATAGGAGCCATAGAAATGAACGAAACAAAAGAAATAGGGAAAAGAATAGAAAGGAGAAGAAAAAAAAAAAAAAAAAGAGAAAACAAACCAAATAACAAAAAAAACGCAAGAAGAACACAAAGGGAAAAAAGGAAGAGAAGGAAGGCAGGAAGGGAAGGAAAGAAGGAAGGAAGGAAGAGAGGCGTGAAGGAAGGAAGGAGTGAAAAGGGAAAAGAAAGACAAAACATCCACATTTGCGGATATTTAGAGGTTGAAAACGTGCTACTCAGCCTCTAACCGAACAACTGAATGACTACGCACAAAAAAAATAAAGTGGGGGCGAAAGGAGTATTACTCTTTATACAATTCTCATTTTGACAGACAATCCCGACGACAATAAAAGAAAAAAAGGAAATGACCGAGGGGAACGGACCGTGTATCTTGACAACCGGGACACCAAACATTGTGAAATAAAGGAGCTTGTGTTGGGTTGCATTGAAAGAACACGAACAAACTCTATTGCGACTCTGTGCGTGTGGTCAGTGTACGTGACTTGTGTGTTGGTTGTCGTGGTTGCTTGGCCATGGTAGTGTATGTATGTGGTGTGCTGTGTGATGTCCGTGCGTGGCCACGGAATGCGGTTGTGGTGGTGGTGGTGAGTGGTGTTAGCATGTAGTGTGTGGTGTTGTGTGTGTCGTGTGTTGTGTGTGTGTCTGTGTTTTGATTTTAGGTCACTCTTGTTGCACAGTTCTGCTTTCACCATCACTCACTCCCTCCCCACACCCCCTCCCCTCCCAGCACTACCACCTCTCTCTCTCTCTCTTCTTATCTCTCTCTCATCTCTCTACCTCTCTCTCTCTCGCTTTCAGTTTTTACTTTATTTTTCTACAGTGGTAACACAAAAGAAAACGCACATATAAACGCGCAAAGTCTGCCACCATAAAGATCAATAACAAAGGTGCACGCACGCCGTACCCCTAGCACCCCAAAACAAGACAGATAGAATAGTAGATTAGAGGGCCATAGAGGGGGTAGATTACAGGGACGGACGAATGACAGGTTCACCCAGACACCACACACACGCTCTCCTCTCTCTCTCCTCTCTCTCTCGCCTCCCTCTCATCTATCTCTCTCTCTCTCTCTCTCTCACGTACACGCACGCATTGCAGCCACAACACCCACGCACGCGATCCGCAGCAGGTGGCACAAAACACACACACACACACACACACACACACACCACCACACAACACACACACGCAAAACACATCATTCACACACACACACACCACACACACACACACACACCACACACACACACAGAGAGAGAGAGACAGAGGGGACAGACGGAAAGAGAGTGAGAGCTCACATAGAGGCGAGTTCTAGCTCATCAGATAGTGTCTCCGTTTTGAGGAGGGAAGGAAAACACCAATAATTATTCAAAAAATGCACTGTGACCCTTTATGGCTGAAGCCCTTCCTCCTTATCACAACACAGCGCCCATTTGACTAATCTCAAGCCGTTCCCCCGACCTAAAAAAAGAAAAAGGAGGAAAAGAAAAGGGAAAAACAGAAATCCTTACGACTACACCCACACTCTACGAAAACCCACCAGGGGAAAGCGCACGGCGGTTCTTTAACAAATGCCGATATGCGCAACGACTTTCCGCATCCGACGGACAGTAAACATCAAACAAACAACGAGATCTGGGAAGAGAACAAACCAGAATGCCCACGCCCAAGAACAGAAAATCCAAGAAGCACAAGAAACGAAACTTGTTGGGGCTGGATTGTCGGCGACCAACCAATGCGGAGCCGAAGCAGAGCAACACCATCAGACAAAAAAGGCCCGTAACAGGCCCTCAAGGGGGGAGAGGCACACGGGGGGAAAAAAAAAAAAGAGCTCGGCCAAGGAACCACCTTGGCCGCAAGGGACATGGAAGCCAGACATCAGGAACAATGGGGAAGTGACCCCTGGAACAAGCCTGGGAGGAAAAGGAGAAGAGAGAGGGCCCAGGACAAAGGTGCCTGGATGCACGGTCCTGGTTGGCACACAAGCACAGCAGATCACCAGCGTCGCCCAGTTACCACCACCAGGGAAACAGGCGCACAGCCAGGCCTGCTACCAAGGCGAAGTAAAAGGCGATAGGGGATGATATGATGACATCCTCACCCCTTACATCACCCGCATCAATCTCAGGGCCCATAAACTGCCGAAAGTAAGTCGTGGGGGAAACCACTGAGAGGACCGCAGGACGCAAACCTCCACAGAGTCTCATCTGTACTGTCAGCAAGGCAAACCGCCGAGCCAGGCAGCTCACGCGTATGGAGTCCGGTCCATTTCTTTGATGTTCTCATGCCAGTTCTTGCGCTGTCTTACTCTTCTTCCGACCCTCGATGAATGCATTGGCATGATTTTGCTTTTGGAACAGGACTGGTGTGTCGAGTGTGGTGTTGTGCCAAACCATAATCCAGCTATGGCGTCATGCTTCACAGTTGTGAGAGGAGCACGAAGAGGGTTCCTGAGGATCCAGCAAGAGTTCTCAATTCTGCTTCTTTTGTACATAATCTATTGGTCATCCGTGATCTATCCCAGGAGATGTGTGAGAGGAGCCTTATCTTCAGGCAATTGCCTCGCGAAAGCCTGGAACTCTTCCTTTCACTTTCAGCCGTCAGGTGTCATTGCCCCCTTCCGCCGACCGAACACCAACAGTACAATGGAGGACAACCAGGGTCTCGTGCCCCCCCCTCTGTAGATTATGTGTACTCTTGCCACCCCCCATTTGTGTGGAGAGATCGGATGTTACTTTTTTACACTACGGCTTCGTGGTGCTGGCCCCCCCGCCCCATGTTTGCCGCGAGTAGCCCGTATGGGGTCGTGGACAGCGCAGCCGCCAGCAGGAAGCCGGGATGGCTCGTTGGTAGCTTTTCGGATAGAGAGTGATCGTACTGCCGTCCACCCCCCGCTCGGTGTGGAACGAAGCGCTTGCTCGTACCAATACAAATTCTATTTTGCACTTTGCGGCCCTTACATGGGGGCCGACGAGTTTGTCAGGGTTGTGCCGATGAGTCTGCACGCATATAGTGCTCCTAGTGCCCCCCCCCCCCGCACGCGACAGTCCGCTCCACTAGCAGCGCCCACGCCCAGCAGTTTGCCTGTCGAGAGATAGGGGGCCGGGATCATTTTCTCCGTTCATGAAAACAGTGGCATGGCCAATGTTTCTCGAGATTTAACCATTGGTTTAGGATTCTCAATTTCAGCCTCTAACACTCCCTAAAGACTGACCACACCTCCTCACACAAAAGCATCCATAATGAGTCTAGTTGGGAAAATCGAGGCGCGAGGGGCGGGCAGACCCCGCAGGCGGCAAATCCTAAACACATTTCCAAATATAAAAAGTGGTTGCCTCAAAGCCCCCAACTCTTGCGCTGAAGGTGGAACTGTCTGATGCACTAGTGAGTTGCTCGTTCATTTGCGTTGTCCCTGATTGTTCTGTTTTTCTGCTGCAGTAAGACCTAAGAGGTCGAAAAAACGACGTCCGTGGTTTTGTCTTGTGATTCCGTTTGCGCCACGGTTCGTTTCTTTTGACTTCCTTTTTCTTTTTTATTCTTTTTTTTTTCGAAGTGCGCTTAACATTAACATTTTAAATTTCCCTTAATGAGGAATATCGGTGATGTATGCAGCTTTCCTGTTCTAGGAGGAATGGAACTGAAATATAAAAGAGCGTTATATAAAAAAAAAAAAAAGGAAAAAAAAAGCAGGTGGGGTGGGTAGGTGGGAAAGGAAGAGAGTGGGTGGGAGGCAGGGCGGGGAGAGGGAAATTTAGAGGGAAGGGGCTGTTTCTTCGACACAACAGTGTTGTGTGTGTGTGTGTGTGTGTGTGTGTGTGTGTGTGTGTGTGTGTGGGTTGTGTGTGTGTTCGTGTCAGTTAGACCCAAAGTTAATCTGACAACGATCTTCTCTCTCTCTCTCCTCTCTCTTTGCTCTCTCTCTCTCTCTCTCTCTCTCTTCTCTCTCTCTCTCTGCGCGACGACAAACGACGACGACAACGAAGACGATAACGAAGACGACGAACGACCAAACCAAACGTTCATAGCATAGATATCCAAGCGCGTTGAGTGTACATTCACTAACCTGATCTAAAAACGTTTGACGAAAAAGTAAAATCCGTTCTATTTGCATTCTCCACACTCTAAGATGGATTTTCACAACCTTCACAGAACAGGAAAGTTCGGTTTTGAATAAGCGCAAAGTCCTAAAAGGATTGGGTTTGTTTTGGCAGGAGCTAAATTGTGGAATAGTTCTTTGAGGGTAATTTGAATTTTGAAAGGCACACCACAGTTTTTTTTTTTTTTTTTGTTTTTTTTTTGACCGCAAAAGAATCAATTACAGCCGCGGGGCTGTATAGCAGAGGATGAGAGCGCAGGACCGGGAAGAGAGAGAGAGAGAGAGAGAGGTGTTGCTAATGAATGCCTGGGAAATCATAAAAGCAAGCTGCCATTAATTTGAGGTGCCATCAGCGGCCAGCGGGCATTTCATCACTAACGAAAGGTGACGTCGAACTTTCTTTGACTTTTCTGAAAATCAAGCAAAAGACGTAATGGTTTCGGAACGAATGAAGGACAAGAAGAACCGTTCCTCTTGAGACGACAGATGGCAGGTGAGTGATTAAAGAATATCTAGAACATGACTGGGCGGGGGGGGGGAGGGGAAGAAAAAAAAAACAAAACAAAAAGAAAAAAGAAAAAAAAAAAAAAAAAAAAAAAAAAAAAAAAAAAAAAACAAAAAAAAAAAAAAACCAAAAAAAAAAAAAACAAAAACAAAAAAAAAAAAAAAAAAAAAAAAGAAAAAAAAAAAAACAACAACAAAAAAAAAAAAAAAAAAACAGAGAAAAAAAAAACAAAAAAAAAAAAAAAAAAACAAAAAAAAAAAAAAAGAAAAAAAAAAAAAAAAAAAAATAAAAAAAAACAAAAAAAAAAAAAAAAAAAAAAAAAAAAAAAAAAAAAAAAAAAAAACACAGAAAAAAAAAAAAAAAAAAAAAAAAAAAAAAAAAAAAAAAAAAAAAAAAAAAAAAAAAAAAAAAAAAAAAAAAAAAAAAAAAAAAAAACAAAAAAAAAAAAAAAAAAAAAAAAAAAACAACAAAAAACAAAAAAAAAACAAAAAAAAAAAAAAAAAAAAAAACCCCACCAAACCCCCAAACACACACACACACACACACAATTTTACAGGTGATTCGTTGAAATAAGGGCCAACATCCAGACAATGACCCGACGCGTCACCGGAACCACGTAGTGTAGTCGTCACATCTTAGAACTCTTGTGTTGTTAAACACCCGAGTGCAGCATCTTAAGTGTGGAGTACATTACACAACCTGCTTTATATATCGGCTTTTTCGAGATGTCTTGAAGTTTTTATGGAAGCAGGATGGGGCACCTTTTTATGTTTCCTTGATTTTTCTTTTTTTTTTTTCATTATTATTTAGAGGAAAGTTAAAACACGGAACACATACACACGGATTATTAAGAATAACCTATAGATAGGCTTTTGTCTACAGATAATCAGACCACTATTCATGCAAGTATGCGAAATATACAGAGATACGATACGATATAGATGGTTGGAATAGACTGGGGAAATTAGCAATGTATACATACCCATGGCACTAAATAGATATTAAAAGAAATATAAATGATATGACACGGATACGATAGAAGGATACGATAGATAGAATAGATAGACACCAGAACAGCCGCACTACGCTAGCAGTATACAGGACAGACAGACACAGCGCGGACAGACACCAGACAGGACAGCAGCAGCACCAGCCAGACAAGGACAGGTGAGATGACAGGGGGATACAGCCAGACAGACAGATGAAAGAACAGACAGCGGTGGTGTGGGGATAGGGTGGTCATTGTGTGGGTGATGTGTAGATGTGCGGCGTGCGCCGTACGTGCGGCGCTGTGCGTGCGGCACGTGCGAGTGCGTGCGGGTGCAGTGCACCAGTGGTAGTGCTTGGCGTATGCGTGGTGTGTGTATGTTGTGGGTGATGTTGTTGTAGTGTGATCGTGCGAATGTGTGTGTTGTGTGCGAGGACGGGACAAGACGAGAGAAAGAAAGAGAGAGAGACGGACACACCGCGCCAGGCCGCGCACGCGTGTGAGTCGTGGGTACGTGCCCCACCATCCCCCGGACGCGTCATTGTCAGTAAATACACTCGAAGTCGGGGTTTAGCAAAGAAACGTATCTGACTGCCCAGCAACATCACATAAATGTAGAAAACAAAAGTAGAGAATGACCACTTCTAATAACGTGACGTACTTCTGAATGACAAACGCCTTCAAGAAAGAAGAACGAGCCCATGAAAAAAAAAAAAAAAAAAAGAGAGAAGAGAGAAGACGAGCAGAGGACGACTGAAGAGAAGAAGGAAGAGAAGAGGGAGCGACGAGAGTGGTGTGTGGTGATAAATGGTGTGCTGTGTGTGTGTGCTGCTGTGTTTTGCACCGGCATCGTGATGTGTGTTGTGTTGTTGTGTGTGTGTGTGTGTCGTTTTGTGGTGGTGTGTGTGTGTCGTGTGGTGTGTGTGGTGGCTTTGTGTGGGTGTCATTGGTCTGTGATCGTCATGATATAAATATGTGTCTGAAGACCGTTTTGGTAATAAACATCATGTGTTTAACTTGACTCATTGCCAGTAGATTGGCATTATGGGGGGGGGGGGGGGGGGGGGGGGGGGGGGAGTAACGGGGGGGGGGGGGGGGGGGAGGTTAAGGCCACTCGGAGGCCGGGGAGGGGAGCAAGGGGGGACGGGAGGTAACGGTATAATGGTACCCCCCGCACCCGGGAGGCCGGGGGGGACGTGTTGGGCACCACCCCGGGGGGGAGAGGTATGGGGAACGGGGGGGGATCCAGAGCGAGGGGGGGGAGGGGGGGGAGGTGGTAGGTGGGGCGAGTTGAGGGGGGGGAGGGGGGGGGTGGGGAACGGGGGGCGGCCACCCCGCCCGCCGGGCAGGGAGGCGAGGAGGAGGCACGCGGGGAGGCCACACAACGGGCACCGGGGGCGGGGGGGGGGAGGTGGGTGGGGGGGGGGGGGGAGGGGGGGGGCGGACGACGTTAAAACCCAGGGAGGCGGCGGGGGGGGGGGGGGGGGGGGGGGGGAGTGTAAGGAGGGGGCGGGACGGTGAGGGGGGGGGAGGGGAGGAGGGTGGTAAGAGAGGTGGTTGAAGGTGAACTAGCGGTCAGCCCACTACATACCACTGTTGCGTCTGGGATTATGATACGTCAATTGTTCAGGTGTTTGCAGTTTTCCCCGAAAAAGAAGTCCTGGAGGGAGGACGGCTGCCTTAATGGCGGGATGAACATGAACAAAAAAACAAACTGTCATATTCAGGATTCATCCTTGCCTGTTCTCCTTGCCTGTTGGAGATAGGGAGTCTGCCTGGGTTAGTCGTGTAGCAGCGTGTGTGTGATCTCTCTCTCTCTCTCTCCTCTCTCTCTCTCTGTCTCTGGGGGCGCCACTTCGTCCGTGCAACGACAGCCCTCGCCATGAATTTGCCGAAAGCGCGGACAACGACGTAACCACCAAACCAAGGTGGAGATTGGAAACTGCAACCCCAGGATCATCAAGATTACGAGTTCTGCTGCACTGTACTTCACTGAGATATTCCGGCCCCTCATATGGCTACTTCTCACTAGACACAGGCTGGGGAGACTGCCCACAGTTTGTAGAACATCTCGCACAACAACATAGCTTCACACAAACATCCGCGGGATTTCATTGGTGTTCTCTAACCAGCGACTCACCCACTGGGACTGCGTGTGTTACCACTGGCGTCCAATGACGTTTATCACTGTTCCTTACACTGGACAATGCTCCTTCCCCAATGAAAGGGTTGTAATCCTTCTGATTTTTACGACTCTGCTAGGGGCTGGAATAGCTCAGCGGTAGAGCGCCGGACTCGTAATCTTATCTAGGGGTAGCGGGTTCGAATCTCCGCCGGGCCGTTTTCGGTACACAAGGGATTTTCCCCTCGGAGTCAACATTAATTTTGATTCCATTTCCCATACAGCCATTCAAATGAGACTATAAACTGAGGTTCCGTGTGTGAACACACGCGTAACATCTTGCACACACGTCAAATCTCATCACCAACTTTTGGAAGAGAAGGCCAGTTTGGCCGTTGGTATGGATGGCATGGCACGTTACATATAGCATGCACCTTCCGCAAAGTTGAAGTATGGCTGCCTTATGGCGGGATAACCAAAAAATGGTCATGCACACAAAAAACTCCACTCCCTTTTGTTGGGTAGATGAGATTAATCCTTGTCTTTCTATACAGGGATTGTGTCCGCAGGGTTATCAGCCTGCATATGCGGAGAAAAAAAAAATGGACTCTGCTATAGCTGGATGGAGCAAGACTGTAGTGTCGTTGTCACTGTATGGTATTATTCATGCTACACTATGTCATAAGATAATGGCGCTGCAATGTTTTGTTGTACTTTGTGCATATTTTTAGCTTTGGATCTACTGTTGATCGATTGAATAGCTCTGTATCAACCTCTTTCTTTACCATTCCTTTTTTTTCTTCCCCTATTCTGTCTTGCCTTCAAACCAATACTTACCCCGGCAGCCTCTCAATCCAAAACCTGTAGCCTATGTTTAATACAATGTTACTTCACCATTACCACCACTATTCCCAATACCTTTCCAACACTTTGACCCAACCCCCCCCCCCCCCTCTCTCTCTCCTCTCTCTCTCTCTCTCCTCTCTCTCTCTCTCTCTCTCTCTCTCTCACCAATACAGTCCTCTCTCTCCTCGGTCCACACCAATGCTCTGCCAACTATACATTTTTCTTCTAAATTGTCCAAGTTACAAAACAATTACGAGAAAAATATATTCATGAACACTACAAGCATAGCTGTCCTGTCCAG
>JADBJO010008244.1:72500-92500 GCA_016801955.1 Conus betulinus | reverse complement strand
CAACAGAAATGAAATGGTGATGAAAGACGAAAAGGAAAGCAAAAAAAATAGAAACATAGTAAGAGAATAATTAAAATAAAAGGATGAAGAGTATGCTAAAACAATCCAGAACGCAGTTCAGCGAGGTTCACAGAGGCAGCGGACTACCTGGGAAGCTCCAAAGAAGTCTCAGCTGTGATGACATACGGCATCTGGCACCTCTTCGAGTCAATGTCATCCACAAATATGTATATTACCTTCTGCATTGGAAACAAAACTTTGTGAAATAGAAGAAATCAGCTGCGTTAGTGTCCACTCTGTCACGGCAACTAAACAGCGCTAGCCCAGGAAAGGTTCGCCTGGAGGCACAGCCAGGTGATTAGGGAGATCGCACGTACATTTAGCACAGCCGGAGGACAGTCTTGGCCAACTGCAGCTCCTGCAACAACAGCAGGAGGCTTCAAGGCATGATCTGAAACAGCTTTGAGATCAAGACCATGTAAAACAGGATTCACCGGATAGGATGCATAACTGGGAGTGCGTGGCAGATCTTCCAGAATAGCAGTTAACTATCCGGAGATCGTCAAGACAGTGGCATGAGCCTGGGTATTGTTCTCCATCCAGATTCATAAAACCACATAATTCTGATGGAACTCACTGTACCATACGAAAATGTAATGGAGCAGTCACACCTCAACAGGACTGAGTATGCAGGTCTAGCCAGCAGCCTAAGAGCAACTGTCTTTCAGGCAAAAATCATCACCATGGCAACACACACACACACACACACACACACACACACACACACACACACACACTTTTTTTTCTGCTTCACTTAACTCGGCGCACTGAGGCCCCACAACGAAGGCCAGGTCTCCAGACTTCTCCAGTTCTCTCGGTTGAATGCCAACACTTTGGTATATGCAAAACCTGTCCCTGTCCATTCTGCAGTGTTTTCGGTCTGTCTCCCCGTCTCCGTCCCCCATCTTCTGCATACAATAGTTCCCTGGAAGGTTGGTTTATAAGGGCTGTTGGACTTTCTGACATGGCCGAACGCGAGCGCGCGCGCGCGTATGTGTGTGTGTGTGTGTGTGTGTGTGTGTGTGTGTGTGTGTGTGTGTGTGTGTGGTGCGTGCGTGCATGCGTGCGTGCGTGAGTGCGTGCGCGCGCGCGCGCGCGCGCGCGCGCGCGCGTGCGTGCGTGTGTGTGTGTGTGTGTGTGTGTGTGTGTGTGTGTGTGTGTGTGTGTTATTGATATCAGCCGATCTCTGTATGGTCCCATATGATGCTGCGTTATTACTCGCCATACTTTTTCAATGGTAATAATTATGATGAATATGTCTGATGTTTGGTACGCGGTAACATCTCATGTCTATGGCTTAGATTCCCCGTCCCAGATTTACCGTGAGGGTCACTGCTGCGCATGCATAGTTATGCAAAGATGACACATGCCAGGGCATGAGTCTTGTCTTCTGTGGAGGTGCTATTTTGCTTCAGTCTGCTCAGTTGTGATATGTGTTTGCTGTCATTTTAAGGATATGTTTCTTGTTTGGGGGTCCCTATTGTAAGCTGTAGGCGCTATGCAAGTAAACTGTAAACAATTCCTAACTTCTGCCCACAAAAAAGATGTATCAGTATTGGGAAGTTGTGTCAGGGCTGGCCATCAATTTGGACTTCTGGGATATGATTTCTTTGTGAGAACCTATCAATATTTCATCCACTCTTTTGAAAAAAAAAAATGTAACGAATTCCTTGTCTACCGGGGCATCAAAGCCATTTGAAGAGGAAAAAAAAAGTTTGTGAATGTTCTACCTCGAATGACGACTGTGCTGATTTTGACCTTTCTAGAAATGTGTGGAAAAGTATCGGGATATAAGGCAACTCCAACAGAACTTTCCAGCTGTGGCATGTGAGAGTTCTGTGCCAGTCAATTTGGAGTTCAGTTGCCGGATGGTGGCTAGTTTTTTTGACCAGTGTTGAATCTCTTCATTGTGGTCCATAGTGAATCTTGCGGTGCTCTGTTGAACGTCTTCTTCGTATCAATAAAGATGTGGTAGAGCTTCCTCTGGTGTCAGCAATTCGAGGAAGAAAAATCATGAACTGTCACTTTTCAGAGGACAGTGATGGCTGTGCAAATGATGAAAAAAAAATGTTTGTGTTAGGCTGTTAAAAGAATGAACAAAATATCAACGAGGTATGACAATAAAATCAGAAGCAAGAAGAGCAAGTTGACAGATGGTCACGACACCACTGTCTATGTTAACAAGTTAGGAGGGGACTCGCATTTATCAATTTAACCGAGTTAGAGACATTTTGACAGTTCACTTACGTACATACACAAGCACCCCACCACCATCCAACGGAAACTCAAGTACTGGACTTCACAACAAAGACCATATCTCGATACAGAATTATCCTAGAAACAGTGGAGGTCATAACATGATATCCAAGCGGTGCATTTGCAGCATTTGGTCACGAATACACAGTGGTGAAACATAAGAGAAAAAAAAATCGTCAAAAGGATTCCAACTGATTCCCTTGACCCAGATCGGCACAGCAGCGCTGTCGGTGCAGCCTTAGCAGTACACACATGCCGTCACTACACCGCCGACCACGTCTGAGGCCGTTCTGTCTCTACTGTCTTGAGGAATCATTGTCGGTCTTGGCTTGTAGTTGTAAGCCAAGTTTGATCAATATACTGTAAAAAGCATCTTCCTTGATTAAAAGGACGCTCTCTGTGTGTGAGTGTGCGCGTGTGTATGTGTGTGTGCATGCACTCACGTATGTGTGTGTGTGTGTGTGTGTGTGTGTGTGTGTGTGTGTGTGTGTGTGTGTGTGTGTGTGTGTGTGAGAGAGAGAGAGAGAGAGAGAGAGAGAGAGAGAGAGAGAGAGAGAGAGAGAGAGAGGGGAGGAACCATGGCACTTTCATTGCAGTCCTTTCTAATGTGAAAATAAAAAAAAATAGTTTCAGTGAACTGAGGCGACCTTTCTGAAATCTCCGTCCACCCGTGAAGAAATGGGCTGACACACAAAGACCACGTCCGGACAGGGGTACACCCTAGAGGCATTACGAGTCCTAAAAGGACATCAACACGGCGCCTTTACTCACGAACACGTCAATGCACAAAAAGCAGTCAAAGACCAGAATTGATTTCCCTGGCCGTGTTCTGCACAGTTCAGCCATCAGCCTGATCTCGCCGGTAATTCCAAGCCTTCACTGAAGCGGCAACTACCCCAGAAGCAGTAGTATCACCACTGTCTACAGCAATCAGTGTAGCCTTGCCTGCTGCTTGTAAGCTTTTAGCCAGGTTGGGCAATGCATATGAACAAGTTTTGTGTGTACACAACTTTTTTGTCTACTTGTATGATTCAAACATAAACGTGTGTGTGTGTGTGTGTGTGTGTGTGTGTGTGTGTGTGTGTGTGTGTGTGTGTGTGTGTGTGTGTGTGGTGTGTGTGCGTGCGTGTGTGTCGTGTGTGTGTGTGTGTGTGTGTGTGTGTGTGTGTGTGTGTGTGTGTGTGTGTGTGACACAGAGAGAGAGAGAGAGAGAGAGAGAGAGAGAGAGAGAGAGAGAGAGTGAGTTCCATTCTCCTTTCTCCCTCTAGACATAACATATCTCTGCTCCTCCCATTCCACGTGGTCCAAACTCTTGTCTGCGTCTTTAATGATAACCTGAATAGTCTTTTTTTTTGCATGTCCGAAACACCCCATAGTTGTTGTTCAGACACCCGCTTAGTGTTTGCACAGACATAGCTCAGAAATGTGTACAGACAATGGCGTGCGAGTGCGGATTGCTTTTGCAGTCTGTCCAATTCCCCAGCTTCTAAACCAAGAATCCGTAGGATCAGTTTGGTCAGCTGTAGTTCCCGTGCAATTAGTCATCACAACGGTGAGGTAGAACAACCTCGGATTATCTTTGATTGGTTGAAATATGTTGGCCCCTTCTCAGCGTGGTAAATCTGGGCAGAAATGGGTTATCGGAGATTGCAAGAGATAGGTTTACCATTCACAGAATGGTTAGGATTATAAGAAAAAGGAAGAATATACTTATGGCATAGGTTTACCGTTCTCAGAGTGGTTTGGATTGGAAGAAAGAGGAAGAATATGAATCTTTGTCTCCAGCGAATGTGCGTGCTGGGGGGGGGGGGGAGTGGGGGGGGGCGGATTAGTGCGTGCATGACTGCAAGCGTTTATGTATTTGAGTGTCTGTTTCCTGTCTGGCTATCTGTCTGTGTGTTGAGCTGTGTTTGCTTGGGAATCAAGCAATTGAAGGATATGAAAGAGCGTGAAGAGATTACGTGAGAGATGTCGGGTTGGGTGGGGATAGAGACTGGGATGTGGATGGGGTGGGATGGGGTACGGGGGGGGGGGGGGGGGGGAGGGGGGCGGTGGCTGCTACTGCCTGGCATATGTCTTTGGATATTTTCAAAGTAATTTCAGCTATGTTGCAGAGAACTGAATTATGCGTTCACTGAAGGAGATACAATATATAGGTCTCGTACATCCGTCGTGTATTCAAACAATATATATATATATATATATATATATATATATATATATATATATATATATGTGTGTGTGTGTGTGTGTGTGTGTGTGTGTGTGTGTGTGTGTGTGTGTGTGTGTGAAATCATCACTTTCCCAGTGTCTTCGTATACATTTCGTCTGTGAACCAGAAACGGGGTCTTATTCATGAAGACAGGATGTACATGGGCATTGCAGTTCCTTGGGTTTTGCCTGTGGATACCTGGGTTCTGGAACCACGCACCACTCTTTAGATGAAAATAAAGCAAACGCAGGGGGAGAGGAGGTGGGGTCTTTCGTCTGGCGATTATGCTGTAGGCCTCTAGCCTCTAGACAAGGCCAGAATTGTAACACAAGAAAAGTGTTCTCTACCCCGCCCAGACCCCTCCCCCCTCTCTCTCTCTCTCTCTCTCTCTCTCTCTCTCTCTCTCTCTCTCTCTCTGGGGGTGCGTGTGCATGGGCAAGCCCGCATGCGAATGCGCTGCGCATGCGGCAAGCATCTGCATGTGAATGCGTGTGTGTGCGCGTGTGTGTGTGTGTGTGTGTGTGTGTGTGTGTGTGTGTGTGTGTGTGTGTGTGTGTGTGTGTGTGTGTGTGTGTGTGCTCGCACGCGTGCGTGTTCGCTTGTGTAAAAAGTGTAGATAGATTTTTTTTTTTGGTCTGCAGGGTTGGTAACACGGTTATGGATTTTTTTTAGGTAATTGGTAAAAGAGATGTGTTATCACCTTACTTGCATCTACTCTGGCACACTTGCACGTGGTATCATAAGTAACAGAGCCATTTTAGAGCTTCTTAATTATTGCGTTGGATTTCTTAGCCATCGGGGGAATGGGATCCTTTTCCACTTGTTCATAGTGAATTACATCTCTGACCAGTCTCTGACCTTCTTTAATGTATTTGTAAGTATCGTGAACAATGGCTGCATCCCAATCCCTAGTCGATAGTGCTGGCTTACATAGTTCTATTAAAAGCATGTGTTTTAGACCACTTAGCACTCGGCGTTCAGATAGGTTTATAGTGTCCTCAATCTTTCAGTCACATGCCTTATAGTCATCAGGCAAACATTCAGTGACATCAATATAGGCGTCTTAAGTTGAGTCCCGTGTGCAAGTGGTAAAAGGAATAGATTGTTTCGTAAATAGAGGTGGTTTTGACCCTTTATCATCCTCTTCGAAATGAAATAGTCCAATCAAGTGCATTTCCCTGCACACTTCCTGTACACCTAAATCTAAAAAGCTGCAATTTACAGAGAGGGTGTGGAGCAGAATGTAGTCTAAAAGGCATCATGTTTACATCTTATGGCAGATTAATTAACTTGGGCTAGATCGACAAGAGTGTTTGTTATATTGTACATCAGGATGGTCAAGTTCAGTCTAGTTGAATGAATCATGCAGACGAGAAGTGGTTTAGATGTCACGTTTAAAATGGCAATACTTTTGGTTTCTGGTTCGTAGAATATCTGCAGGATTAGAAATAGTTTGTATTTCCTTTTCCTTTACCATACATGTCTTTGAGGAAACTGTACAAGTGTAGTCGGGCACTATAAAGAGCTTCAGATACTAAAATAGTTGACAAACTGGTGTACATTACACGTCGTTTTGCGGAGGCTAGCGTATTCACACCCAAGAAAAAAAAAAAACTGATGGCTTCGTCTTACACACAACGAGACAATGTCTAGGCTGACTGCCTTAAAAGCGGCATGTATCCATTAAAGAGAAAAAAAAGCCTGCACAGAACGTTCTGGCTATCCCCTGTATAAACATCTCTTTGAAAGGAAGAAGTTGTAGCTCCTGGCAGAAAATGGGAAGTTCCGGTGGCAAGGGGCGTGGCAAAGAAACATCTCAGGATCAGGAAAATAACAGGGTATACACAAGCATCAGAGAGGGTCTAGAGTCAACCGAAATTAAGCGATGGCCAAAGGCAAAAGGGAAAAGCAAAAATGGACGTGGCGATATAGGATCTGAAAACAGAAGAGGATGCCAAGAAGATTCAGAAGACAGTCCAGGAAGGCTAGTGGGATAGTAGACAAAAAAAACTCCAGGAACACTCTACTGCGATGAAATGTAACAGATGGCATCTTTCAGGGTCAGCTTCATCGTAAAATCCGAATATGGCCTTCTGCCTTGGAATCCAAACCTGGTGAAATGGGAAAAGTCAGGTAGTCCCATGTGCCCGCTCTGTCAGGCAAACAGATAGTGTAACGTGACCCGAGTTATACAAAGCACCGCGTACCCAAAGGCTCTGGATGTGCTGATACAACCCAGAGCTTAGGATAGTCGCTCACATGATCGTCACTGACAGATGAAGCATCCTTAACTGGGATATATAGCAACAACACAATCGTGGCAACAAACTATGAGTCAGACGGACTGTAACATTCACAGCATCAAATTAGGGTTTACTGAATGAGCGGATGACTGGGATAGCACAACACACGTTCAGGAATGAGAAACCAAAGTCTTCACACATAGAATGTTTTAGAATAGGTGAAAAGTCGTCCTAGCAGCATCAGAAATAGCGGCATAAGACCGGATATTAACTTCACTCAAGGTCATCAAAACAAATCATACTCGCTGGACTCACTGTACCAGATGAAACTAATTTGTCATGGCTTGACGGTCGAAGAAAATTGATCATAGTGGTGCGCGGATGTGTGTGTGTGTGTGTGTGTGTGTGTGTGTGTGTGTGTGTGTGTGTGTGTGTGTGTGTGTGTGCGTGCGTGCGTGCGTGCGTGCGCGCATGCGTGTGTGTGTATGTGTGTGTGTGTGTGTGTGTGTGTGTGTGTGTGTGTGTGTGTGTGTGTGTGTGTGTGTGTGTGTGTGTGTGCGCGCGCGGATATGCGTGCTTGTGTATGCACGATGCGTGTTTAAGGTATATGCGTATGTGCGCTAGGGGGAGGGATATTGTCCACTCTTGTGTGTGTGTGTGTGTATGTGTGTGTGTGTGTGTGTGTGTGTGTGTGTGTGTGTGTGTGTGTTGTGTAGATTTGAAATATTGGTGACATTCATGTGGGTTCTATTCATTTCAACTGGTTACTTTGCCGCTGTCAATTAATGCAATAGCTGTAACCTCCTTGCTAAAAGGGTTTATTTGCTAATGGCAATAAAAAAAAAGTGTCAGTGTCAGTGTCAGTGTCAATGTTGCATATGAAGGCAGAATACAGCAACTTCACATTTGTAAGAGATTAACAAGTATTTCCGTCTCTTCTGCAGCTTGAGAAATTTGGCTTCGAAGCTGCTGCCATACAATTTGGAGCAATGAGATTTGTAGCTCCTTCAGCCTGTGATCTCATTAAACAGATCGGGAATTCCAGTAAGTATATGATTAGAACCCTAAGGACAAAGCTCAAAAGGAGTTCCAGCTGCAGCTAGCCAAGACCAAGCAAAGGCGAACTTCAAACGACTCAAATTTCCCAACTTAGAACAAGCGTCCGTCAGGAATTAGAATCCGGCAGCACTAGGGAAAAAGGAAATCTGACAGCAAAGAGGAATCCAGGGGTAATGGCCTGAACCCAGCCCGGTCTCCATGGAGTGAAAGAAGTGTAGGGGTAGCACACTTGTCTGGGGGAGAGGGAAATTCTAATCTCAATTTCGTCCTACTCAGATTTATTTGAAAGTTCTTTACCGGCATTGTTTCATGAAACTGATAGTGTAGAACTGTGTAGATGTCTGTGATTTCTTTCACAGGAAGGCTCACGATAAGGGATTTCGTTCATGGCATTGGTCACATGGCAGTATACTAGAATGTGCTTCAAATGGCAGCATTATCATAACTACTTCCCCGCCATGTTTCAAGAGTTTTGCAGAGATGTTGTCGATACTACTGGTTTGAATTCTTCAAGGGAAATTGAAAAAGACTTCCTTGTGTGATTAGCAATGTGCTGTAAACATTCTTGGATCTTCTCTGTTCTCTTTGTTGCAGAGATCAGACAATATATGCTCCATCTTTGCATATCCATAAAAAGGAAGCAAGAATATAATCATGTGCCGTTTCAATTACAAATTAATTGGATTATATGACATCTATAGCTGACACAGTGCAAATGATACCCATTCTCATGTTTTGTATTCAAATTGGGAACGCGGTATTTCCTTGAAAAGTATTTCTCTGTCTTGTCCCTCCAGCCTCTGATGTGGATACCCTCTGCACACACAGACAGACACAGACACGCACGCGCGCGCGCGCGCGCACGCACACACACACACACACACACACACACACACACACACACATGCGCGCGCACGTAGAGAGAGAGAGAGAGAGAGAGAGAGACAGACAGACAGACAGACAGACAGACAGACAGACAGACAGAGATAGACGGACACAGACAGAGAGAGACACACAGGGAGTGACGGAGAGAGACAGAGGCAGACACCGAGACAGAGGCGCATGCAAACAAGCCTTTCAAGGTGGTCTCGGTCACTTCCATGACAACAGTAATGAACTGCAACCCCCGGTTCCCAGCTTTCCCCCGCCCGCCTTTTTACCCCCGCTCACCCCCCTCCTCCGCTGGTACAATCGACCAGTCTGGATGAGTGCACAAGCAGTACCAGCCATCCCCCCCCCCCCCCCCCGAACCAGGCAAACAACCGGAGCGGTGTAGAGGCAACCACACTGCACCTCTACACACATGACCACGTCCGTGCCACAAAAGGAGTTAATGGATGAGAATCGATTTTCTGTCCAAGTACTGGGCCCGCATTCTAAGCAACGTAGCGTCAGCGCGCCAAATTAAAAGCCATATTGGGGTCCTAGTAGGTCCAAGGGAGTTAAAGCTCAGCTGTCGTCTTTCGAAGCCAGTACGTTCCCCCCTGCTGTCATGGTTGAAGATAGATACGTCGTCTGCGTGGTGTAGTCTCGGGGAAGGGACAAGTGTGTGGAGTGGAGGAGGGGAAGTAGGTGTGTGTGGTGTGTGTGTGTGTGTGTGGGTGGGGGGGGGGGGGGGGGGGGGGGGGGGGGGGAACAGAGATCTTGCCAGTCGTTGAAAACCGAATTATCTTTTAAATGATTGGATAAGGTCTTGTCTAAAGCCGCTCTTGCGGAGTATCTTGATTTGTCTCTTACTTATGTATTTATGCATTTATCCATTTACTTCTTTAGTGTTATATATATATATATATATATATATATATATATATATATATATATATATATATATATATATATATATGTGTGTGTGTGTGTTTCATTATATTACTTATGCATTTATTCATTTACTTATTTATTATTTTATTCATTATCTTTTTACTTATTCATTTTTTTTAAAATGTTCATACAATCCTCTATTTGTTGGTTTACTTCAGCCTGATAAAAATAATTCACTCCCTGAAAAATGTTTTTTATCACTCTTATGTTTGTTCGTTTGTTTATTTGTTTCCCCTGAGTGATTAAAGAAGCCGTTTGGACCAGCAGCATGCAGCCAACCATTTATTTCACTTCTGTTCGTTGTTATTGCTGTTGTTGATGTTGTCTTTTTGTTTTGATTATCTCTGTGTGTGTTTTTTGTTTTACCTAAATGCAGATAGTTGTAATTGATTTCAACGATGTTCAATACAACACGTTCTTTTCAACCTAACAACAACCGACCAAACAAACATAACACAACAAACAGTGAAGGACGAAAACAACGAAAGAAAAAGAAAGAAAGAAAGAAAGAAAGAAGCAAACAAACAAATAAACACACAAAAATCAGCAAAACAAACAAGCAAACGAAACCCCACGCTGTATTAAATATGATACGCATTGACCAACTTGGCAAAGCGCTAATGACTACAGAGAAGGCCCAGGGTGACTCCTGAAGACAGGAAGCGATAGAACTGCCATCGTGGGAGGTTCAGTGATGAATTGAGCTTGTGATGAGTTCACGCTGATGGTAGTGTTGGGCAGAACATGGACGGGGAGTAAATTCTAATCCTCTCCCTGCTTTGGGGCATTGTCACGTGCATGAGTAAAGGTGCCAGATTGATCCCATGTTTTTGACCGCAGTTGGTTCCAGATCGTAGCTCTACCAGCCATGTTCAGTGTGGGTAAGCCCAGTTCACTATGGGTGGAAAATGGTTTGAGAAAGGCCATCTCTCTCTCTCTCTCTCTCTCTCTCTCTCTCTCTCTCTCTCTCTCTCTCTCTCTCTCTGAGCTACGGGTTCTTCTATTAAATGACATCTTTACGCAGGGTAATGCTGGAAAATCTTAACGTTCTCCGATTTTGATTCTAAAACAGACAAGACCCTAGGAACTTTGACATTACAAAACGTAGACATTAGCTTACTTTGTAGATGCAGCTGTTAATCACTTCGTGAGCGTGTCTTACTTTCTCAGAATATGTATGATTCATATAAGTCTGTCGCGATTTTTTAACTACAAGTGTAATGTTTTTCTGAAATAAACATGTGCTGAAAGCGAACAGATAATCTTTGAAATTTTAGCAAATATTTAAAAGCTGATGACAGTCCACTTACCAGAAAGCGCAAGTGTCGCCGCTTTGAACGTGTCAATTTAACCACTTGTCGTCAGCTTGATTCATTCAACCACCATTCTGGTGCACGATAGAATGAGACTGTTGTTAATCTGTCTCAAACAAACCTGCCATCAGATCACATCAGATCATATGGAAGTGTTTGCCGTGAGACCTGTATTTTGCTCTACACCCCTGTCTGTAGATTAGCAGCTTTTTCACTCAGATGATAAGGAAAGATGCGGGAAATGCATGTAATAGAACTACTTCATGGAGAAGAGCCCCACACTATGGGGAAGAAAACCAGTCCCGACACAAATACATTTGTTCACAACCTACAGGCCGGGACCCATCTTCAGACGCCTATTGTGATGTTATTGAACGCTTGACCGCTAAATATGGGCAGTTGATGGACAAGTCAAGAACAATAAGAACCCCTCTGAGCGCCCAGCACTGCATGATTTAAACAAACCATTGGAACCAGCTCTGCCGAAAAGGTTGGTACAGGCATCGTCCAAGACACAGACGCATACAGTAAAGAATCCCACAGACTGCTCCATGATTTCAATCTCTATGAACAAGTGGAGGAGTGTCACGTTAACCAGGTGGCCACCAAAATCCAATGCAATGATTGTTACACTGTGGAATCGATTTGTTAATGGTTGGGTCAGACTAGATCTCAGTAATGTGAGAACTCGTCACATTACCATTCACCAACGATTCCGAAAAGTATGACAAAACCTCCAGACCACTCAGTTGTCTCCAGTGCTAGACGACCCACCGAAACGTTTCTTCTAGACTGTTGACCCCCCCCCCCCCCAAACACACACACACACACACACACACACACACACACACACACACACACACACATACACACATACACACACACACACACACACATCATACTGTATCTTATATCACAATCATGGCTACAAAGGTCTTACCGTATAGCCACCAGACAAAAACAAACAAAACAAAACCCCACAAACAAACAAACAATCAAACAAAAACGCGTTTTGCATTATTTTCATCAAAAGCGCGGTGCGTGACTCCAGAGTCCAGTTATCCAGAGACGAAAGTCAAGACGACCGTAAAGCCTATGTATAGACCCATTCCTTCCTCATGAATAAGACCCTGTTCGTACTACACAGACAAAACAAAATATACACGAAGACATGCGAAGGAAGCAGTAACAAGATGGATGTACAGATCTACCAAGGTTAACCACTCTGCCAATGGCCAAGATATGTATACCAATCTAAGGTAATCCGATGATGTTCGACCCCACCACTGCGGTGATTGATGGCACAGGGCGTTACAGCTGACCAAACTATCCCCATAGACAACAATTTGGTTTGATAGCCCAGGGAAGTGGGCAGACTGTTTGTATAAGCGATCCACGCTTGCGCGCCGTTGTCTGTACAAACCTCTCCGCTATGTCTGAGAAATCACCTGTCTGTACAACCACTATGTGGTCCCTTGGACGTCAGAGGAAGACGATTCCTGTTGGCATAAAAATAAGAGGAGACAACGGTTGGGAATAATGGACGCCGGGGAAGCAGAACGGTGCGTGTGTGAGAGATAGGGAAAGGATGAAGAGGCAAAATAGATGTGGAGAGGGTTGGGGAGGGGGGGGGGGGGGGGCTTGGTAGAAGACGAGAGGCGGTTTGAGATGCGCTTAGTGGTAGTGATGGCATGAGAACTCGTGAGCGATTTACAGCCGTGAATTTTTTTTTTTTTTTTTTTTTTTTTTTTTTTTTTTTTTTTTTTTTTTTTTAAAAAGAAATTACTGCGTTTGCAAGACGACGATAGACAAATCTTTCATTGGGGAACTTCCGAGCATTTGAAAACATGACATCTATTCTAACAAAGAAACATTTGACCGTGTCATCCTTGCTGTCCCTAGAGGAGTGGACATGAAACATTTATGAGTTCAAGTGGCGCCCAGAGGGAAAAACACGGACTCCATAGTCTTTAACCAGTCTTATATCGATGGGTCTGAATTGATGTGTGACACGCGCTTACGTAATCAGCAACAAATATAGTTGTGATGCCTCTTGAAATACTCTCTCTCTCTCTCTCTCTCTCTCTCTCTCTCTCTCTCTCTCTCTCTCACACACACACACACACACACACACACACACACACACACACACACACACACACCTACGTGCACATGCACATGCATACACACATACATGCATACGTACATACACACATACATACATACATACATACATACATACATACATACATACATACATATATATATGCATACATACATACATACATACATACATACATACATGCATACATACATACATGCACACACATTAATCTCTGTCTGTCTGTCTGTCTCCCTCTCTGTCTATCTGTCTGTCTCTCTCTCTCTCTCTCTCTCTCTCTCTCTCTCTCCTCTCTCTCTCTCTCTCTCTCTCTCTCTCTCTCTCTCTCTCTCTCTCTCTCTCTCTCGTGTAACGCCTGTTTTTGTTAAAAAGTTAATGCAAGTGTGTGCTTACATTCAGAAACATAAATCTGCAGCCCTAAAAAAGCTGTTGTTCACAAAAGTAATTGCTCCTCTGAGATGTACTGCACCTTTTAGAGCAGTGCACCACCTTAACATTAAAGTCGAATATCCTCATATTTTGACATTGACATTTTTCGTGTGTGACAGAAATCATTGTGAGTGTCATTTCTAATATATCAAATCTTAAAAGAGCCGTTGTCTTTCATGTATTGTGGAACGAGTAGTTTCATGCTCGCTGTAATGGATGTTATGAAACTTTTTTTTTAGTTTTGAAAACGTTCAAGGATCTGCATGTTTGGAATCTGTCTCTTAGAGGCATCGCTTGCGTACTAAAATGTCGGTCTTTTCAAGGAAAAAAATGTCTTGCAGAGAAGATACTACATTTCCACGCGAAAGTGGACGGTAACAGAGCCAAATGAAGAGTAATAAAAGGTCATGTGCAATGATCTGGTGCAAAGTATGACAGGCTTCAGATATCGACTTTGTTTGAAGCAATAACTGCTCGAGAAAATTATCATGGAGTGGAAAAGTCACTGGTCTTTTACAACGGGTACCGAACGCGGAAACCTTCTCTCGGGGACATTCATGGCTGCATCATCCAGGGTCTAGAACAGGCATGGGAAAAAAGATGGTGAGCTGAAGAGAGAAAAAGTTTTGAACTCTTCAACAGTCTTTGGCCCGACTAAAGTAATGTAGTGCTGCAAACGATTGCACAATCTGCTACAGAGGAATTTGATATCTTTAGAAATGGGAATCTCTCTTCTCTCTCTTCTCTCTCTCTGTCTCTCCTGTCTGTCTCTCTGTCTCTCTCTCTCTCTCTCTCTCTCTCTCTCTCTCTCTCTCTCTCTCTCTCTCTCTCTTGTTTGGATAGATGTCAACATAACAGACCTGTCATTCGCACTTGCCTCAAAAGAGAAAAACCAGATAGTTTGGACGGTGGAACAATCGATTAAAAATTAAATCTTTGGTCAGAATTCGCGCACTAATATAAAACTATACTGTTAAGTATTGATGCATTAAAACGTTGTACAAAGCAAACATGACATTTAGAACACACACTCCTTCAAACATCACAGATCACTCAGAATAAAACACACGAGACAATGATATCCAAGATGTTTCTAGATCCAGAGGTACACTTTGGTTCTTACTCTTGTCGATGTTTGTAGTTTCCTTATTCATGGTCTTTAAAATCCAGAGGTGTCGTGACCATGACTCACTGAAGGCCATTTACCATTTACGTACGTTGAGTGTTCATCTCAAAATTGTGCACTAGGAGATACTGCTACCTGCGTTTTCCACCGTCTCTTTGAGCTTAATTCTTCATGCCTATTACCTCTTCAGGACTTAAGTCTCTTTAGGACGACGACGACGCTTCAGAGTCTCCAACTGAGCGAAGGGCGGGTCTGGGTCTACAAGGAGAAGAGCGTGGTCTGATGACCCCCACGTGTCGTGTCTAGACTGATAATTCTGTCTTCTCTGAATGCCCTTGGCATGGCCCTCGTCTGTTTCCACTGCGTGTGACGTCAGCGATGGTTACAATACCACAGTTTGACACAATTCGTCGAGATGTGAGGAGCCCCATTTTGTCGTAATTGTAACATTGCATAATGTTGCTTCCACGTTATTGAAACTAGACGTGGGCCACGTCTCCACGATGTGTCGCAATTTATGAAAAATCGAAAGAAGAGAACTCGTTTCGTGGTGAGATAGTTCTTGAACATTTACTTCCACAGTCAATCATTGCTTCAGCAGTCAGACAAAGACAGAGACAGAGAGAGAGACACAGACAAACACAGAAAGACAAACAGACAGATAAACAGACAGACAGGCAAACGAACACATGAACAGATAGACAAATAGACAGACTGTGTGTACGTGCATGCATGAGTGCGTGCGCGTACGCTGAGTGTGTGTGTGTGTGTGTGTGTGTGTGTGTGTGTGTGTGTGTGTGTGTGTGTGTGTGTGTGTGTGTGTGTGTGTGTACGTGCGTGTGTGTGTGCATGGGCGTTTGATTATTGTGTTATCGTTTTCCTTATTCTTGGTTTTGTCTTTCTTATTGAGGCATTATTTGGTTGTTCCATTTTCCACAAATAATCAAAGGCACGCGCGCACACACACGCGCGCGCACACATACAAAACTGGATGTGTATAAGTTGTTGCGTGGTCTAGGAATGGGCAATAAATGATTATGTCTATGGCAATTGACTCTAAATGTTTCTGTAATCTTTTTTTTTTTTTTTTTTTTTTTTTTTTTTTTGGGGGGGGGGGGGGTTGTTTCCATTAATAACGTTATGCATATAAAGGGCTTTTATGAAAAAAGAGTCTGTTTGGGAAGGTTAATATTTTGAGTTGTTTATAATCTTCATCAGTTAGGGAGCTTGATTTTATCAATACTAAATTTCAATGCTCGTTTGTACAGACGATGAATTAATTTAAATTATGTTCACTACAGTTGTCCCAAAGGGTTGATGATGCATAATAAATTAATGACAAAAGATGTGCACAGAAAAGTTTTTTCGAGAGTGGCCATCGAGGAAATTTTTTTTATCCGAGACAACTGAATTTTTTTTTTTGAAAGGCGTTTTGCTAAGAATGTTATATGTTCAGTCCAAGATAAATATTTGTCAATAACGACACCTAGTGTTTTGTGTGAACTGACTTCCTCAACTTTATTGTTGGATATGAGTAAAGGCTGAAAATTTTATTTCATTTTTTGTCGTTTCTTTTTCTTTTTTTTTTTTAATGTAGACACTTACATGCACTTTGTTTTAATAGCATTTAAAGCATGTGGTTTAGTTGTGTCCATTCAGTAAGTTGATCGATATCTGCTTGAAGCTTAATTGTTAATTAATAGGCATCAGAGTCGTTCTCGTGAAGGGATGTATCATCTGCAAACATTTCGAATTTACATTTAACAAAACAAGGCGAATCATTTTACGTAAATAGTAAACAAAAAGAGGTCCTAACGCAGAGCCTTGTGGAACACCAAATTTGACAGGCATAGATATCGACAATTTGTCAGCTACAGCTACTAATTGTTTTCGGTCACATAGAAAGATGAAATAAGACTTATGAATTCTGGAGTCAGTTTGTAAAGTTCAAGTTTATGGCACAACAAAGAATGGTTGATGACATCAAAAGCTTTTTCAAAGTCTATGAAGAGAATACCTGCAAATTTATTCTCGTTTATGCTGCAAAGAAGACTGCCCATAAGCTGTATGAGGGTTGTGTGGCTTTAATGATGTTTTCGAAAGCCCGACTGACTTTCGAGGAGAAGTTTGTTATCAGCAAAATAAGAATACAGAGACTTATGCATGTGTTTTTTCCGATCGGTTTTGCAATGGCTGATAAAATGGATATCGGTCTGTAATTTGATCGGTTTGAAGAATCCCCTGTTTTATACAGAGAAATAACTTTAGCTTCCTTAAAATTTAGAGGAAAAATTTGTTTATCTAGGCATAAATTGTATAATGTATGTCAAAGTGTCTTTGATAACAGGACAAGACAACTTAAGTATTTTTGTCTCGATACCATTTAAATCACGAGTATTTGATTGAGTTGAAGTAGAGAAGGCTTTACTAACATATAAAACGGTCATGGGTTTCAGACTAAATGGAACACGAATATCCTTAGAATGGATGTATTGTTCTAAATCATTGAGATCATTTTCACTAGATGTATCATTTAATATGATTCTATCTGCTATGGTTGAAAAATGATTACTTAGTTGATCTGCAGATATGTTTGAGCTCATTTGTTGAATTTTTGACACATGTTTATCAGTTGATATGTTATTTGGTTTCCAAATTTGCCTGGTATCGTTGGTAGAAGTTAACATTTTTCTCAAGTATGTACGTTTCTTTCCGTTTTAATGACGTCACTTTATTTCTTTGTTTTCTGAATTCTTCATTTTTCCGAAATTACTCAAATGATTTCTTTTATTAATTTCTGTGTCAATTTCTGTAGTTATCCATGGAGGTTTTCGTTCCTGTTTAATCCTTTTCTTTATAAAAGGGGCGTGTTTATTATATACGGAGGTAAACGTATCGATCAAAATTCAGCTGCTTTATTTGGATCTCTGATTTGATAGATGAGGTCAAATTGTTCTTCAGAATGGTCAGTAAGGAAATCGTATTCTTTAAAGTTTCTAAAGCTCCTGTAGTAAATAACTTTAAGACCTACTTTTAGAATTTTTACACGGTTTTTGAACCAAGTAAGGCAAATTAGGTTGTGATCACTGCAGCCATAGGGAAGGGAACAAAGTTCGATAATGGATTGTTTTGCATTTGTGTAAATATGATCTGTTAGAGTAGCGGAATTTTCAGTTATGCGCGTTGGTCTATCGATGAGTTTTTCTAAATTATGTGATATATAGTTTTCATACCACTTTGATTTTGTTTTTAACAGATCAATATTAAAATTTCCTAAAATAATGTCGCATAACTTAGAATGGTTACTTCATCCATTATTTCATTAAATCTGTCCTGCCAATCAGTGGTTTCTGATGGGTTTCTATAGACAAAGCCTGTTGCAAATGGTTGACTATTTTTCATACTTATTTTTCAATCCAGACAGATTCTACATCACAATTTTCAAAATTAACTAGCCTTTTACATTTTAATGAGGAAGCATGATATATAAGTAGCCAGTGGGGGTTTTGGTTTATAGGGGTCTAGTCGCATTATTTGGTATCCTGGCATGTCCATTTCTGCATCTGATATATGAGAAGATATACCCGGGATTCAGAAAAACAAAAAACATGAAAACTGTTTCCATCACTGCGAAGTATAGTTGCAATATAATCTTTTTTTTTGTTGTTGTACTATTGATATTAAGGTACGCTACAAGGAGTCCATGTTTGGATGGCCATATGTCTAAAGTCCTCGGCATGTTGCAGTGTATGGCACTAGGTATGGCTTAAATAGAATGGTGAGAGGGAACACTAAATAAATCACCGCTTATTTATAAAACAAATATTCACTTTCTACACCGGTGGCCTAACTATTGACATTCTAATACTGATATGGGGAAAAATCATATAAAATTCAGAAGACAAGGCGCGTGTACGCACAAAAAAAGGATCAAATCTAAAAGTCACAAGTATCAAAGAAACCACGAACCAAAAAAAAAATATGAATTGAAAATAGATTACAAATTAATCTGTGTAAATTTTCACACACTACCTATAGAATATTTCAAATACAAAAAGAATTTTTAAAAAGGGGTAAAACTACGTGAACAATACCAAGAAACGTTTGTAGCAACGTAAACAAAACTCTTTAAAGAAAACCAACAGGAAAGCACAATCAGTCTGAACCCTCTTCTTTTTTTTATTACGGGATGTTATATTCCAAAATGCATTCCTGTATTGAAATTCAAGGGTTCTGAGCATGGAGGATATACTATTTTCATTTTGTTATTTCTTCTTTTGACGAGAACAATAATCAAATGACACAATATCTCAAAGAAGTGGGTTCGATAAATTCCATCCCATCGTTGGATTATTATTATTAATTTTGATGACCTTTCCCTTTGCTGGCGTCGACCCCTTGTGCACTGTTTACATCCCTACAGATCATGCCCAGGTGGGATGGGGGGAGGGGGGGGGAGGGAGAAGGGGAGGGGGCACATTCAGAAACGACTCAGGTCACGACATAGGATCCAGACTGAGCCTTTGGCCGTGAAGAAGTCCAATCAAAAAAAAAAATCAGTGAAAGGGTTCAATTGATTTCCCAAATCAAATTGGTCGTCACAACGGAATAGCCAGCCTGACCTCAGGTGTAATTCCAACCCATTATAGAAATGAGGGCCGTTTCTGAGATAGGCGTATTGTAATTATCTTCACAAGATCGTCAGCATTTACTGTCGTGTTACTGCCTTTGCACTATCAGTCAGAACTCTGCATACCACAATACTTCTGATATGTCATTTTTGTTTACTTTCTTCGTTTCCTTCGTTCTGTCTTTCTCTCTTTTCTGTTATGTGTATGAATTTTATGTTTCCTGAATTTATCTCTGCATTGATTTCCAGAAGGGGCTGCAAACAGAAGACATTTTCTACACAGACACAGCAAAAGCAAAGAGTAAAGAGAGAGAGAGAGAGAGAGAGAGAGAGAGAGAGAGAGAGAGAGAGAGAGAGAGAGAGAGAGGCATATGCTGTACCTACAATCCTTCACACTCTCTTTTTTCAATCAACCTCAGTGCCCCTTTCTCAAATCGTTATTCACCAATGGGGAACTGTGGACACACAAAAGGCCCATGCATGGGTCCAAGTACACCTTGGAAGCAACCCCAGTCATAAAATGGCAACAACAGGGTGTCTGTGATCGTGAACATGTCAACGCCCCAAAGGCAGTCAAGAATTAGAATTGATTTCCCCGTCCATGTTATTCACAGGTCCACCGTCACCCTGACTTCAACGGAAATTCCAAGCCATTACTGAAGCGCCGACCATCCCAAAGGCAGCGTTATTACCGCTTCCTTCAGGAATTAGTGTGGGCCTTGCCTTGTACTT
>JADBJO010008244.1:60000-65000 GCA_016801955.1 Conus betulinus | reverse complement strand
GTTGAGAGATTACAATGTGACAGGTCTGATGTGTATTTTTTCTGAATGGTTGAATATATGATAAGTTTTTAGACCTCTGAGGAAAATCTTTACTGGAATCCATCAGTATTTCTTCAGTAACTGATTTTTCAACAGCAAGACTTCTGACAGTATATTTGGATACATCCAATATTCACTTTTCATTTACTGGTAATTTATTTGCTTCTTTACAACATCTATAAGTGTTTGTATGAACTGGGACTCCCAGAGCTAATTTCATGGCCTTACAATCCAACATTTGCACTCTCTTTAAAAAGAGCATTGGGTGCAGAGAAATACACTTCCTGCCCATATGTCAATGTCGATTGGACTAAAAACATGTATAGATGTGAAAGGGTATGACTGTCCTGACCCCATGGTTAACAACATATGATTTTAGTAACTTTTAATCTTTTTTATTGATTTATCAATCAGATTTCAATGTGTGGTTGCCAGTTCAGCTTAAGAGTTAAAAATACCCCCAGGAATTTGACCTATTGTTTACATTCTAGAATCTGGCCATCTAGCAAAAGCGAGGGTAGCATCGTTGGGTTCTCACCATTGTTCTCAACAAGACCTGTTCTTTTTTCCAGATAGTTCTAATTCGTTTTTCTTCATATCTATCTATCTATATCTATATCTGTATCTCTCTCTCTCTCTCTCTCTCTCTCTCTCTCTCTCTCTCTCTCTCTCTATATATATATATATATATATATATATATATAGAGAGAGAGAGAGAGAGAGAGAGGAGAGAGAGAGAGAGAGAGAGAGAGAGAGAGAGAGAGAGAGAGAGAGAGAGAGAGGAGTATCCAATTCCTTTTGGAACAACTTCTGTACAAAGTTTATTGTTCTTTTATTGGAATACTTCCTTAATGTGCAGTTAATGCAAATAGCGATACCATCTGCATAGTTAACTACATGCGTTGCTTTTTGACATAGAGTTGGGAAGATCATGGATTAGGATTGTGAAACTACTTGGGAGCAATAATTGATCCCTGAGGAATATCCATATTTATATTCCTAAAGGACGAAAAAGTTCTTCCAATCCGTGTACATATGCTTCTTTCTGTTAGGACGCTTTTGATGTAATCAGACATTCTCCAAATATACCTTTTTTAATTTGAAAAGTAGCCTTGCGTGCCATACGCAGCCACA
Organism: Conus betulinus; assembly: GCA_016801955.1. Classification (NCBI taxonomy): domain Eukaryota; kingdom Metazoa; phylum Mollusca; class Gastropoda; order Neogastropoda; family Conidae; genus Conus; species Conus betulinus. Next base: position 63,827 of record JADBJO010008244.1, on the reverse strand, counting down.
GGCTTTTTTGCTTTTTTTAAAAAAACATAAACAATGTAGCTAAAGTACTTTTTTATCCGAGGGACATTTATTTTTCTTTTTAATGTACCTGGTCAGTCTAACTAAATGGTCTGTGGTACAACGATCTTTTCAAAAGCCCGCTTACTGAACAGGAAATCACACTTTTTTTTTCACAGTGTGATATAACAGTCGTTTTCGAATATTTTCATTTCTAAAAGTTTACCAACATAGGAGGTTAGAGCCATGGGGTCTATAACTATATACGATATTCTCAGCTTACCTTCCTTTAGTACTGGGACTACTACCGAACATTTCCAGATTCTAGAAATAGTGCCATTAATCCAACAAGCTTTCCCAAAAGGGGCCATTCTTTTCACTTCAATGCAGTACTTAGAACTACGTGTGTGGTATCTGGGTTGGTTATGTACAAACAGAAGAATGGTTAACTTTCAGATAAAACAAAAGGGGTATTGTGGGATTAATGAAAATGGCCTCTCTATAAATGTTTGGTTTATCATTTTATGCCCTGATACATTAATTTGTTGTGTGCAGCCTACACGGTAGTATCGGCTTCCGGAACAGCAGTGTTCATTACAGACTATGGTCAGATCTGATGAGAGCACGGTCAGTCCGGCTTTGTACTCTGTCCACTGAGACTTTCCTTGGCCGCACACGATCGATGATCTGTCTCTCTTTTAATGGTCTGGCGTTCTTCAAGTGGAGACGTTCTTCAAGTGGAGACATAAGGTGCATTCATCGCAGAGACGGGAAAATAGGCAGGCATAGAGGAGATAGCTGTGTCTGTGGCATGCAAGCATGCACACACGCACGCACGCAAGCACGCGCACGCGCGCACCCACCACCCCCCCCACACACCCACACACACACACACACACACACAACAATACAGATACGCTCTCTCCCACGTGCGCGAAAGCATACACTGACACATGGCTACATGAAGACTGGACAGCAGCAGGCTGATATCTCCCAGTTTGTGCGTGTTTTATGATCATTGTTTATACCAGATCTAAGAACTTCGGAATACAGTACATATTGGTTCAAGTCGAGAAAAATAACAGTATATGCAATATGACTTTTTTCTCCCTGCATACCACATTGTTCGTATATTCCTAAACATAGCCTACCTTAATAATATGAAATTAACGGTTTTTCCCCTCTTTTTTTTCATATTCAATTGAAATTTACAAACCAAACACGGAATTGTGGAAAAGACTACCAGAGACAAACGGTTCAATGTTCAAATAAATGACTCCAAAATCTATTCTGAGACACTTAACATTTGAGTAAATTGCCCTGTGTGTCTCTTAATCCAGCATCATAATAAGGCAGCGTCCTAATCCTAGCAAAAGTTAACGTCTGTGTTGTGAAACGTTGATGTCTCTCCGAAAAAGAAGATTCTGAGAGGAGAAATAGTTCTCATCTGGGTGTGTAGGAGGACAGATAGGGAATGAGAGCTGAAGAGAAATACAAGACAATGCGCAGTTTGCAGGTAAAAACGGTTCTCGTAACCAGGGAAAATCGCGGACAATAGGAAATCAATGCATGAGAGGAAGATCGTTGAACCTACTAGTGTGGCTAACTTTCGATAGTTCAGGAACTTGGAGATTCATCATTGCCAGGGCACTGAGGAGGACACCGTCGTTAAAGCTTCACTAGAATGGACACTAAAGAAGCAAAAAAAATGTTTAAGAACCACGTTAAAGAGAGAGACATGACCTATAAATGTACCGTTAACCCGTCTTGAACAGCAACGCCTGAAAGGTCACTCTACGTCCGGTTACGCAACCAGTTCTCATGTCCACCTCAGCACCACTATTTTTCATTCCACTGAGCCCTCCGTCATCTCTCTCTGTCTCTGTCTCTCTCTCTCTCTCTCTCTCTCTCTCTCTCTCTCTCTCTCTCTCTCTCTCTCTCTCTCTCTCTCTGCGTGTCTGTGTGCCTGTTGTTGTCTGTCTGTCTGCTTGAATCTCTCTCTCTCTCTCTCTCTCTCTCTCTCTCTCTCTCTGTCTCGTCTCTCTTTCTCTCTCTGTGTCTCTGTCTCTCTCTCTCAGACACACAGTCACTGTCCGATGTCCGATTGTGTGTCTGTGTGTCAGTGTGTCTCTCTGTCTCTGTCTGTCTGTCTGTCTGTCCGTCTCTGTCTGTATGTATCTCTCTCTCTCTTTCGTCCAAACTTTGAAAATGGTTTCTATCCTTCAAACAGGAAGGGAAGGACTGTCTGATTGCATTCACTTTTATTGTCTTTTCTAAATCCAATGGCTAAACCCCGAAGCACGAGCGCACGAACATGCAAATGACCCTGAAGAAGTAGGAGGGGATGAGTAGAAGGAGGAGAAGGAAGGAAAAGACGCTAACGATGATGACAACGACACAACAATGAAGAGGAGCAGGAGGTGCTGGAAGAAGAAGAAGAAGAAGAAGAAGAAGAAGAAGAAGAAGAAGACAAAAAAGAAATTAGGGCTGTATTTAAAAAGACCTCATAGTCGAAACGCGCTGATCCTGTACTGCCGTATGTCGGTTTCCTTCCTTCTACGACCCAGGTTTCTTGTTTTTCTTCTTTTTCTTTCTTTTTTTTTTTTTTAGTCTCTTGACGCTCAATTTTCAGCCGTACTTACATGCATGTTCTTCCTTTGAGGAAACAAGTCCGCCTCGGCTTTGTCCCGTGAAAAATAAACAAGTTGTCCCGTGCAGGTCTTCCTGAGTAGCCACTGGATCATCTCAAAGTGAGGTGCGTTTGAGCACGGCTCACGTGGGGATAGACTTGTATGTCGTTATAGTCTTGCGATTGCTGAGTCTGAAAAGTATTGCAACCATACCACACACACACACACACACACACACACACACACACACACACGCACGCACGCACGCACGCACGCACGCACGCACATACGCATGCACGCAAGCACGCACGCACGCACACACACACACATACCTTTCTTTTACTTAATCTTATTTCCTCTCCCTAGAGCACCCATACCTCTCCACCACCGCTCTCTACTCACCGACCACGCCGTCCACCACCCCTTACTCACGCCCTTCCACCCTGTGATTACCGTCCCGCCATTCATAGAAGAACAGGCTTACCTGTTTCAACGACTTCCCTCTGATCGTGAGTGATCAGGGCTAGAATGGACAACCATACTGCCATCATGTCCTGACTATGGCCCAGTCTGATTGGTCCGCTGTGGCCCCATGAGCTGCTTGTGGCATTTTGCCAGTCTTCAACCTTCTTGATCTATTCTTTTAGTCTTTCTCGAATTACTTTTTTTTTCCCCTGTTCCTTGCTCTTCTTGTTCTTCTTGCTCTTGTCCTTGTTGTTGTTGTTGTTGTGTCTTGTTGTTGTTGTCGTCGTCGTCGTCGCTGTTGTGGTTGTTGTTCCTCCTCCTCCTCCTCCTCCTCCTCTTCTTCTTCTTCTTCTTCTTCTCTTCTTCTCTTTCTCTCTTCTTCTTCTTCTCCTCCTCCTCCTGTTCTTGTTCCTCCTTCTTCTTGTTCTTGTTCACTTCTTCTTCTTCTTCTTCTTCTTCTTCTTCTTCTTCTCCTCCTCCTCCTCCTCTTCCTGCTCCTCCACTTCCTCTTTTTTTTTCTTGTCTCCTGCGCTTCCCCACCAGACCTTTGACAGGAATAACAAGGAGGGGAGGGGGTGGGATGGATCATGATGTACCGATGTTCGTGTTGATGCTGCATGCGGCAATACAGTCTTTCTTGTCAAGTGCTGGTACCAAAATGTTCATAGCCCTGAATACGATTTTGCAACAGGAGAAACTGGAATCATAATAGGGCAACCGGCTTTTAGGATGGGT
>JADBJO010008244.1:52500-57500 GCA_016801955.1 Conus betulinus | reverse complement strand
TTTCACATGTATTTGTGTGTGTGTGTGTGTGTGTGTGTGTGTGTGTGTGTGTGTGTGTGTGTGTGTGTGTGTGTGTGTGTGTGTGTGTGTGTGTGTGTGTGTGTGTGTGAAATCGAACTCAGAGAGAGAGAGAGAGAGAGAGAGAGAGAGAGAGAGAGAGAGAGAGAGAGAGAGAGAGAGAGAGAGAGAGAGATTTACCATTTCAGTAGGCAACGTGCCCATTTGTTGTTGATTGCGTAATCGCCTGTGACACATCGATTCAGACCCATCAATACTAGACCGGCTATTGACGACGGAAAGCTTAGTGTTATTCTTCCCTTCGGGTGGTGCTTGAGCTCAATGCCATTTTATGCCCATTTCTCTAGGGACAGCAAGGATGACACGGTCAAACGCTTTTGTTTGTTCGTTTGTTTTTTTGTTTTTGTATTTGGATACGTGTTCTTGTTCCAAATCTTCAGAAGTTAGGACAAAATATTTATTGATGTTTCCAAAACGCTCTACGTTGCTAGATGGAAAGACATAAAGCAAATAGAACCTATTATCTGCACATTTTAGTCATTTTGGCACAGTTTTTATCGATAAGCGGTCAGACTCAACCGTTTATTTCTTTCCATCTCCTCCCTCTTCTTATCCCCCCCCCCCCCCCCCCCCCCCCACACACACACACACACACACTTACACATACATATTTCTTTATACGCCTCTCCACCTCCTCAACGCCTTGGCAAAACATTTCCGCTGAAAGACATTAACATTTTGCGACCACACACACACACACACACACACACACACACACACACACACACACACACACACAGTATGTTGATGTCCTAGATTGATGTCTTATTCCTATCCGCAAACTGAATTATCTGTAATGTTCCCATTCATTGGTCTTTCTCTCGGTCTATGTAGAAAAAACAAAAAAAAACAAAACTAAACTAAACAAAAAAAACCCTGCATGTCTTATAGTTCCGCATTTTTAGACGCCTACTTCACGATTTAAGCAGTCTGTAAGGCTGTATGTTACCTGCTGCCAGACTGGGTTTAGCATCTCTGCGAGCCTGACATCAGCAAACTGGTTAATCTGTATTCGTGCGGTTTCTGAACCTGTTTGCGAGTCTCTCTCTCTCTCTCTCTCTCTCTCTCTCTCTCTCTCTCTCTCTCTCTCTCTCTCTCTCTCTCTCTCTCTCTCTCTCTCTCTTTTTGAGGGGGGGTGGGTGGGCGTGGGGGTGGGGGATGGGGGTGGGGGGAATTACTTCGGTCAGAGGTCGATGGTTTAATGGTGATCAAATTTGAGGTCTTAGTGGAGTGTTGAAAATGGAAAGCACCGCACTCCGACTATAACGTCTCTTTGGAGACACTCCCAATGTCCTCTCCTCCTTAACATTCACTAATCCCATCTCATATTGAACCTTCTTTCAGAAACTAGGCATCGTCGTGTGGCAAATTCGAGATCTGTTGACATTTTATTTCTTCCTGCGCACACAGCTCATTTTGTCTATCTTTAGAGGCCATATACTTTTAATACACCATTTAGAATCCTTTGGAAAAAAAAGAAAGAGAACTTTCTTAAAGGTACCTCAGTGTCGAGTTGCTTTAAGGACATTAACCTTCGGAAGAATCAAGGTCCTGTGTAATGATGGCAGAGTGACCTCAGGAGCTACTTTTTAGCCACTGATGCAATAAAAAAAGTTTCGGAATGGGGACAACTAAAATTGTAACATCTGTTTATACAGATGCCAAATGTGCTTTCGTCTGTTTCCAGCATTTCATTGGAATCAATAAGACGCATATTATATTGTAAGAGAGCGAACTAGCAAACAAACACAATTATAGAACGATCCAATAGTGACTTCCCTCGGGTGTCTGGATTTCACTCATGGCTGTTTCAAGATAAAACAAAAACAACAATGTACAAGTCTACATCGTTGATAATGGTTAGACAATTTGAGAAGCGACATACGATGGAGGTCAACTCGCAGCTTAAACTATTAAGTATAATTTATACATTTTTTATTGGCACTCAACAGCCATCTGCATAACCATATAAAAATTTTCCAGGAAATGCACACACACACACACACACACACACACACACACACACACACACACACACACACACACACACACACACACACACACTTTTTTCTCTCTGTATCTGTCTCATCTATCTCAGTATCTTAGCAGCAGATACATTAATAACTTTTGCCTCTCTTCTAAGACCGGTTTGAACTGAACGCTGAACATCTGAACCAGAGGCCAACGTAAGAGCAGCTTGTTACTGGTACAAGTTCGTGTGAGTTAAGACAGATAAGAAATGGAAGGAATTGCAATTAAAGGGAGGGGGGGGGGGGGGGGGTGCGGCGTGGAGAAGAGAGGGGGTCAGAGAGGAATGGAGCGGCAGGAGTAGGTGCTCAAAGATCGATGATCGATTTGGTAAATCAAAGATCTCCCGATTAAAAGAACAGGCTGAACCACGAAAAAGCCCGCAGTCCGTATTCTTCTTGTAGCTAAAGAAGTGATCAATGTGATGTTCAAGCATTTGTTTTCCAAAGAATCAGAATTCTTCTCGAAGCAATTAATAATATTTTCCCTGAATTAATTAGCGTTGTTACCAAAATTCGGAAGATTGAATATCTGCAGAGGGTTTTTTTCCCCCCCCCCCCCTAGGTTGTGATGGTTGCAATGTGTTAAGATAATAATAAATAATAATAATAATAATAATAATAATAATAATAATAATGATGATGATGATGATGATGTTGACAATAATAATAACAATAATGATATCAACAACAACAACGACAGCAACAACCACAACAACAACAACGACAGCACAACAACAACAACAACAACGACAGCAACAACAACAACAACAACAACAACAACAACAACAGCAATAACAATAATTATACTACTACTACTACTACTACTACTACTACTACTACTACTACTACTACTACTACTAGCAATAATAACAAATAATGATGATGATGATGATGATGATGATGATGATGATGATGATGATGATGATGATGATGATGATGATGATGATGATAGTGTAATCATAAAAATAGTAATAATAAGAATAATGGTGATAATGATGATGATGATGATGATGATGATGATGATGATGATGATAATAATAATAATAATAATAATATATAATAATAATAATTATAATAATATTATTATTATTACAAAATGATGATGATGATGATAATAATGATGATGATAATCATCATCATCATCATCATAACTTTGACCAGATTAACAACAGTAATAATAATAATAGTAAAGAAGAAGAAGAAGAAGAAGAAGAAGAAGATAATAATGACAACCACCACGTACTTATCTGAGTTATCAAATATTTGGATAGTTGTCCGATAACTGTCATCTTTTTCGGCTTAGAGGCCGTGAGCTGGATTCCCATCAGAGGGTGCGTTTTGTTGTTGTTGTTGTTTTCGTTGTTATTTTTGTTGCTTTTTTTATCAAAGCGAATTTTTTTCGGTTGAGGCTGTTTGTACTCTGAGTTGAGCAATCTACGAACTCAAACGGGACGAATTTCAAATGGAAAGAGTTGAACCACTCGTCTGTCGTCATCAACATTTTGAGCTTTTGTAAGAGGTGCTCAATATTCCTTGACCAGCAACGTCAAAGAATGTATCTTTGGAGCCTGGTTGACTTCACCATACCTTATGAAAGGAAGCAAAGCGTTCATCACTTCAATGCAACATCACGCCAGAATCGGACGAAATAACATCAACTTTAACATTTGCATTTTTCCTTAAACTCATCGGTGTCAGTAAGGTTTTCGGACTGTTTGTTCAATGGGCATGGTGAGGTTCCCCAGATGGCACGCTCCTTCATCTGGGCTCTAGGACCAGATGTGAGTGAGTGAATGTGTGTGTGTGTGTGTGTGTGTGTGTGTGTGTGTGTGTGTGTGTGTGTGTGTGTGTGTGTGTGTGTGTGTGATATTTGTCAGTGAAGTTCTAATTTGCAATGCCTGGACAATGCTGGACCAACACAGCCACCACTGCACTCCTTCATAGTAGTCACTCGGCAGCAGGGCCGTGTCTCCTCTAATGGGTTTGCCCCGGTACCGACTTATCCATGTGGATTGCTGAGCTGGAGTCGTAGGCAGGCAGCTCTACGTGAGGATGTGCATAGAAGAGCCTTAATGAGTGGTATGGGAAGAGCGCCATTAAATGGGCAAAGGGGATGAGGCAGTTACCAAACAATGTTGATTTTCTAGATTAGTATTTCCTATTCACCACTTCACTCATCAATCAGACGTCCTGACCCTGTCTTTCACTTATTTTCTCACTCGATATTCAAGGTCACTGCTAGTCTTAGCAGTCCCCCCTTCAGCCTTCTCTAAAACAGTCGCCAGCGCCGTACACTGCATATTGCTACACAAGGTCTGCTCTCTGCAGCTGACATCATTGGACGGCTCAATGCTTATTCCAATGGTTTCTGAGCTCGTCTGCAAGGAAACTTTACCATTCTTTTTTCCCCTCTTGGGTGTACTTTAGCCAGAGATCGATGGTATAATGGCTATGAACTTCATAGTAAAAGTAGAGTTTTGGAAAGGGAAAGCATCGTAGCCGGTCTATAATACTCTCATTGGGGGGATGCGCTCAATGTCTTTACTTCCTTAAAACCCACCACTCGAAAGTCATATAACAGCGAATACGGCATCATCTAACAACAGTTTGCAGTTACAAGGTAATATCCTTATTTTTCTCTCTCCCAACTAACGCATACGCACGCGTTCGCGCGTCTGCGCGCGCGCGCGCGTGTGTGTGTGTGTGTGTGTGTGTGTGTGTGTGTGTGTGTGTGTGTGTGTGTGTGTGTGTGTGTGCGTGCGCGCGCGCGAGCATGCACGCGTGCGTGCATGGTTTGTGCGTGTATGTGTGTGTGTGTGTGTGTGTGTGTGTGTGTGTGTGTGTGTGTGTGTGTGTGTGTGTGTGTGTGTGTGTGTGTGTGTGTGTGTGTGA
>JADBJO010008244.1:45000-50000 GCA_016801955.1 Conus betulinus | reverse complement strand
TCAATATGCGTATATTAGATGTGGGTTTGAAAAGTACTACTAATGTGGGTGATAAGTTAAGTGTGGATTTTTTTTTTTTTTTTTTTTTTTTCAAACAGTGTCTAATATAATCTGGCGATGAAAAGACATTGCAAAAACCACTGAACTGAACCGAAGAACAAAAACAAGAAGAACAAAAAGAACAAGAAGAAGAAAAGGACGACGAACTGAGTGTGATCACCAACAGACAACCAGTCCGTGTAAAAACGACCCTGATACGGATGAGAATCTGCTGAGATTAACTCCCCTCTCTCTCTCTCTCTCTCTCTCTCTCTCTCTCCTCTCTCTTACATACATACATGCATACATTTATACACACATACATGCATGCATACATACAGTAGATAGATCGATCGACAGATACATACGCACATGCATGCATGCATAGATACACACATACACAATAATACATACACATACATACATACATACATACATACATACATACATACATACATACATACATACATACATACATACATACATACATACATATATACATACATATATACATGCGTACATGCATACGTATAGATATGGCATAAGATTTACAGAGTCGGGATTGGTATCAAAACATTCATCTGCAAGAGAATTAACATTTTGAATGAACATATCAGAATAAAATGAAGTTAAAGACACTAAACTTCAAAAGCAATAGTATTCTGGGCTAGGGTAGCAGGGCAAACTTAGGAACTGCTTTCTCCGTTGGTCCAGAAAAGCCTTGGAATAAGCCTGATGAACGTCAATGTCACAGAGTGAAATCAATTGTTTCCTCTCCTTCAGCGTTTTAAAGGAATCGGTAAATCTTGAGCAAACTACTTATCAAGGTGAAGACGAATGCAAAAAGAGAGAAAGAAAGAACAAAAGAAAGAAAGAGAGAGAAGAAAGAAAGAAAAGAAAAGAAAGAAAAAAAGAAAGAAAGAAAGAAAGGAAGGAAAGAAAGAAAGAAAGAACGAAAAGAAAAGGGAAAAATCTGACTAAAAACTCCCTCTGACAAATCTGGTCTTTGTTCGAGGAAGTGACTATCAAAAATGTTACAATTCCAAAGCTACGTGGGAGATAATGATGATCCAGACCTATCTCTAAAAATCACAAGTGACGAACTTCCACACATATTTTTTTTTTCAAATGTGAATTATTTCAACGACAATGCTGCTAACATTAACCAGTCATATTAAAAAAGAAACGTTCCAGGCAAAAAAGACCCCATCCCCACCCACCCACCCACTCCACACACACACACACACACCCACGCACACACACACACACACACACACACACACACACACACACACTCTCTTCAGTGGTTTATTGCATCAACAGAAGGGATAATGCCGTAGTAGGCAGTGCTTCGTTCACTCCAAACTGTTATAGTTCGATTTTGATACGAGCGACTTGGAAATAATCATCATCAACTCGTTTATCACAGTTCTCTTCCCAGTCGACCTTAACTTGAGAGTTGGTTCCAAGTCGACCTCGACTTGTTTTGAGAGTGTTGGTTCCAGTAATGGGAAGAGAACAATGTTGGTTCGCAGTGTACTGCTTCTAGTCTTCCTAGAAAGCTGGTTGGCGGCTCTGGTGCATTGAATACTAACATGACCTGGAATGTAAGTGTGAACATTTTTTTTTTTTTTTTTTTTTTTTGGGAGTTCTCTGGTCCCATGAGCATTTCAGACCAGCGACTTTCTGCACATTCTGTAGGTGAGTCACACAGTTCTTGCTGTGATGGGGAAAGCACAGACAGACAGACACACACACACACACACACACACACACACACACACACACACACACACAGATACACACACACACACACACACACACACACACACACACGCACGCACGCACGCCCACACACACACACACACACACACACACACACACACACACACACACACACACTGCTGAAAATGGATGTTGGACGTTGGAACCTGATGACGTTTGAAAATAACCGGATTATATTTAACTGGACACTGCAGAAGATCTGGGTTCTCCAACCCTAGAGTGCAGCCAGACGCTGCTTATTTTCTGTCCAGGTCGACAGGAAACTAGCGATGTGTTGTTGGATGTGTGAAATAAAGAGTGAAGAAAAACGTGCGACTAGAGAAAACTACATCCCTCTTTCTCCCATCTACTCTTATTCTTTCCCCCACCCCTCTCAACTTCCCATCCCTCTCACTTCACTCGGTTTCTTATTCATTGCATGCTAACCGCCCACAGGTCAGCTGCTCTTAGGTGACCTTTCGAAACGCGTTTGGTGTGTGGGGCACTCACTCGTGGTTCAGGATATCATTTCTAGGCGTGTCATTGCGCATTAGAAATGACTGGTTTATAACAAAATCAAATGATATCCCACTTCCATCATAAACGTAACCCATGATGCTTCTGTACACCTTTCTGTTCTATCACCCTGCAGTGTGTGTGTGTGTGTGTGTGTGTGTGTGTGTGTGTGTGTGTGTGTGTGTGTGTGTGTGTGTGTGTGTGTGTGTGTGTGTGTGTGTGTGTGTGTGTGTGTGTGTGCGTGCGTGCTGTGCGTGCGTGCGTGCGTGCGTGCGTGCGTGCGTGTGTGTGTGTGTGTGTGTGTGTGTGTGTGTGTGTGTGTGTGTGTGTGTGTGTATATGCAATTAAAATTTTTTTTTTTTTCCAACCAGTGAACGTATTCACCATAATCTTTGTTTTAAACTGGAGAGAGATAGAGAGAGAGAGAGAGAGAGAGAGAGAGAGACAGAGAGAGAGAGAGAGAGAGACAGAGACAGAGAGACAGAGAGACAGAGAGAGAGAGAGAGAGAGACAGACAGACACAGACAGAGAGAGAGAGAGAGAGTCCCCATTTTCATTGAGTATCGCTTCCTTTCATTGAGTATCGCTTCCTGATTTCGCTGATTGTGTAATTGTGTGTGATACTTCATCATTTGCATGGTACCAATAACAGACTGGTTATTGACCATTGAAACCTTACCTTTCTCCCTTAGGTGGTTCTTTAACTCACTACCGGATTCTGTCTATTCCTCTAGGGACACCAGTGATTATACAGTCAAACATTTCCCTCTCCTTTTAAAAACGGATTTATAAACCCCGAATCTACCAGATGTTATATTGCAAATTTTTGCCTCAAAAGTTTGCCTACCACATTGATTTCTTTAAAAGGTGAGGGGTGGAGTGAGGGGGGGGGGGCAATTTAATCTGAAGTCGGGAGACACACATTCTCTTGAGCGTGTGGGGTGCTTAGAATGAATAAAAGAAAACCATTTGGATTTTTTAAAAAAACATGCTGGAGAAGAATCCGATGTTTGGCATCCCTTGATATTGATAGGCCTATCTTCGTTTTGCCTGATTAGAAGTCAAAGCCAAGGTGACGTGCTGCTTGATATCTTTTCATAGACCAAAATGTAAAATGGTCAAAGAATTATAAAAAGAAGAAGAAGAAGAAGAAGAAGAGGTGGAGGGGGGGAGGAGATGATAATTGTGATGATGATGATGATGATGATGATGATGATGATGATGATGATGATGATGATGATGATGACATTGGTGTGACGGAGTGGGCACAAAAAAGCAAAATACTTAACAATGACTTGTTAATCTCTGGGTTTGATATTTCTCAGTGAGTGCCTTACTCCTCAATGGTAAGTCATACCCGTTCTGTTCACTGTCGCTCTCAATCTGTATTTACAGTGACTGTGTTTCTTAGGCTGTCCCACTTCTAGACACCTACTCGCCATTAAGACAGTCGTTAAGGCCGTACGCTGCCTATTCGAACACTGGCTACAGCATCTCTGAGACTTTGGCTTTATTGGTCTGGTTGATGCGTATCCCAATGATTTCTTAGCCCGGTCTACAAGGAAACATCACTAGCTTTCCTGGTGTACGTGGTCATAGATCGATGGGAAAATGATCATGAACTTTGTAGTTAAAGAAGAATTCTGAAAATTTGGAAGTAATAGTACTCTACCCACAGTATTCCCTTTGGGAGAGATCCCCCCAAAATATACCATATCCGTTCAGAAACTGGGTACTAGTTTGTGGCAGTTTCCGATGGGTGCTCAGCGTTGCATTCTACTAACAGAAGCCCCCCCCCCCCCCCCCCCACACACACACACACACACACCCCAACCCTCTCTCTCTCTCTCTCTCTATGTGTGTGTGTGTGTGTGTGGTGTGTGTGTGTGTGTGTGTGTGTGTGTGTGTGTTCGTTTGTGTGTGTGTGTGTGGTGTGTGTGTGTGTGTGTGTGTGTGTGTGTGTGTGTGTCTGTCTGTCTGTCTGTCTGTGCTTGTGCCTGTGTCCACGTGCAATGGCGTTCGCATGTGTGTGTGTGTGTGTGTGTGTGTGTGTGTGTGTGTGTGTGTGTGTGTGTGTGTGTGTGTGTGTGTGTGTGTGTGTGTGTGTTTGTGTCTGTGTGTTTGTGTCTGCGTGTGCACGAGTACGCTGTGTGTGTGTGTGTGTGTGTGTGTGTGTGTTGTGTGTGTGTGTGTGTGTGTGTGTGCGTGCGTGTGTGCGTGTGTGCGTGTGTGCGTGCGTGTGTGAAAAGTGTCTGTTTTGGCGCGCGTGAGCGCAAGCTTTCGCCCGCGCGTGTGAAAGTGTGTGTGTGTGTGTGGTGTGTGTGTGTGTGTTTTGTGTTGTGTGTGTGTGTGTGTGTGTGTGTGCGTGTGTGTGTGAAAAGAGTTGGCGCCCGCAAAGGTCTCTTTCGTTTTTTTTTTTTTTTCTTCTTCTTCTAGTATTTCTGATTAACGTCTTTTCTTCTTCCTTTTCTTCTTCTTCTTCTTCTTCTTCTTCTTACTGCTATTACTATACTACTACTACTACTACTGCTACTGCTGCTGCTGCTGCTGCTACTACTGCTGCTGCTGCTACTACTACTACTACAACAACTACTACTACTTTTTCTTCTTCTTCTTCTTCTTCTTCTTCTTCTTCTTCTTCTTCTCGAAAACAAAAAGTGTATGTGGCAGATCGCAGAATG
>JADBJO010008244.1:27500-40000 GCA_016801955.1 Conus betulinus | reverse complement strand
AAACATTGTGTTGAAGGTGAAAAATGTTGTTGGCACGGACAGAGAAAGTAGCATCTGAAAGACATGTGTTCCCATGAGCAATGAAATTCCAACACACACACACACACACACACACACACACACACACGCACACACACACACACGCACGCACGCACGTACGCGCGCGCGCGCACGCACACACGCACGCACGCACAAACACACACACGCACACACACACACACACACACACACACACACACACACACACACACACACACACACAGGTGTGTGTGTGTGCACGCGAGAAAGAGTGAGAGACCGATAGACAGAGACAGACAGAGACCGAGACGGAGGTAGAGAGACAGCAGACAGAGACAGAGACGGAAACAGAGGCAGAGACAGGCAGAGATGGACAGACAGACAGAGAAATAGAAACAGCCGGAGAGAGACAGAGAAGAAGAAGAAGAAGAAGAAGAAGAAGAAAGAAGAGAGAGAGAGAGAGAGAGAGAGAGAGAGAGAGAGAGAGAGAAGAGAGAGAGAGAGAGAGAGAGAGAGAGAGAAGAGAACAACACCCTCCTTTTTTTCTCTTTTCTGTCCTTTTTTCTCCCCCCCTGCACTCCACGTCCTCATCTTTCCACCCACCATTCCCATCCCTTCCTCGCTTAACCAGTTCTCCACACACGATGTAAATAGATAAACCATTCATCCTGATTCCAGCACTTTGCCTTGACCCTAAGCCCCCTTGCTCCTCTCTACAAGTCTCCCTCTCTGGAACCTCCCCTTCTCCATCTCTATTGCCCTTCACTTTCCTTCATCCCCCCCTCCACTGAAAGACTTCCCCTTCGATAGCGCCTGGCCAAGACATGGGTGACTGGTCATGATAAAAGGCTTGACCCCCGCCATGATCCATTAGGACTGTGGGCTGGTGACTCAGAGATAGAAGGCCGTGGTGGCTATTGTGTGGTCAGCCGCTTCTTCCTCGCAATAAGAACGGAGACCTGATGGATTTGCTGTCCGAGTCGGGGAGATGCCATGGCTTTTGTTTCTCGTTTCTCCTGGGAGGAGGGGGGGGGGGGGGGGTGAAGGAAAAGGGGCGATGAGGATGGGGATGGGGATGGGGATGGGGCAGGAGGGGCATTATGCTCTCTCTCTCTCTCTCTCTCTCTCTCTCTCTCTCTCTCTCTCTCTCTCTCTCTCTCTCTCTCCCCCCCGAGATGTTTCGGCGGAAATTATACGTCTGGCAAGGAACGAGCTATGTTCTTATGTCAAAGTCATATGTGCACAGTTTCATCGTTTTTGACGCTTTTCTATTGAATAAACGCCTTTTCGGACACTTATGTATGTCTGAACCGCCTGGGAGTTCACCTTTTTGCATGTATTTTTTACGGTGAAAAATGGTGTGTCTTTATTGGAAAGTTTCTTATGTGACCGTTTGCTTTGTAACACGAACATGATGTGTACTTAGCAATTGATGGAAATTTAAATAGTAGAACCTCTAAGATCTCCCGTGACCCCGAATCCAGTGTGTGCGATTTTGTTAATCCACAGTCGAGTGGTCCTCTGAACTTGAACAGAAATTCTGAAGACTGTATGCTTAACAATAATGGCAAAACGTTACTTAGCATGTGCAGTGTTTTAGTCCTGTGTGTTTTGAATGGTATGTGTCAGGGTGACTTTCAAGGTGGTTCACTGTGTAGATTTTTTTTTTTTTTTTTTTTTTTTTTTCTTTTACTGTTGTGTGATCTCTGTTTTCAAGAATTTTTGATCACTTGCCTTTGGATTATATATTCATGCATTCTGTGCATCTCTTGATATGATATGAAGTGATTCTCAAAGTGTGATGTTATAAATGACACAATTATTGTAACCCTGTTATTTTCACTTTAATGACACTCAGGTCAAAGCGAAGAGAGAGAGAGAGAGAGAGAGAGAGAGAGAGAGAGAGAGAGAGAGAGAGAGAGAGAATGAGACAAAGAGAGAAACAGACGAACTGACGCTATAGACAGACAGACAGTGTTTTAAAGCCTAATCTAGTTACTTTCCAACAGACCTAGGACCACTGAACACAGATTAACATTCACACAACACTTACTGACCGTGAATGCATGAACATTTCCACCGACAATACAATTGCGACAGCCTTTTAACTCCGATCAATCCTTCCCACACCAACAATGCACGCCACAACTAACACTCTCGCTCGCATACGCTCAATCACATCGCATCCACGTCTCTGCCACAAGCTCCGTCCACTGCAGCCGGCAGCACCTAGAGACGCTCACCCACATTGGACATAGGGCACATGACACACATCATCAACATAATGCTTACAACACAGTTCCAAAGTTAATCACGGACGGAGACCGCAACGGACTCTAACGACATGGATAATACCCAAGGCCAAAATCACGCTGCCCAAATTATACCACCCTAGTTACTGATCACGACAAACATATTAAACAGTATACAGATTCGCCCCACGACTCGCGTATCACCGTCCAAGACCCCCAGACACTATCACAATTATGTCCCACCTGTGCTGTTGTTCTCGATCGTTCAGTGTGCACATCGCATATGCACGCGCACGTCCATCAGAACAGACACACCAGACATGAGTGCGTTTCCTGTAACCACACTGCTGACAGACGGGGCGCACGATCGGCCGTGTGATGCTCTGCGCCACACTAGACCTCTGATAACACTTCACAGCGTCCTCCACGCCCTTCCCCTAACACTGGGGCCCTCCGATGAAGACCCCAAGGGAAGCAACTGAAGCCACGTGCTCTCCCAGCGCTGCCAGGTCGCCACAAGATGCAGGCGAGTAGTTGTCTGCCCAGCCACCCACTGTGGTCAGCAGACGTTCCCTCCTCACGCCCCAGCTGCAGTGATGTAGGGCGAAGGACAGAGACAAGGGCGGTTTAACGGGTCAACTGTACACTAGGTATCGAAGAGGCTGAGGATAAACAAAGGTAAACAATGATAGAGTCAAGGGCATCAGAATGGGGGGGGGGGGGGGGGGGGTCAAGCGCATCAGAATGGGGCGGGGACAGGGTCGGAAGGACGCAGGAAGAGTCCACACTTGATAGTCGACCCTGGTCAGCTGTCTGACCAGGGGGTGACAGTTGACACAGCAGGCTCCTCGCTGGAGACGATAGGGCTCTCTGCTGAGACGTCAAGCAGCCCAGCGTAGGCTACCGTCCCAACCGTGCCAAGACTGTCCAACAGGGGATCTTTACAAGTCAGTCAGAGAAAGAGCACAAATCCTTAGAGTCCAGATCTTATATCACCACAACTTGACTAAACACTTAGTCAATAGTCAGACCAGTGCATGAGTCCACCCCCCACACAAACACGGATCGCTCATAGCAAACGGGGCTCAATCCAGGGCAACTCAATTCACACTACGGGTCCACGCGTACCAAGATCAGCACCCACAATGAGCGATAGCCCGACCCGAATAGTCGAAACCCAGATGCATTCCATACCATCAATACAACCAAAATATACCCAATCCAAACTCATAGAAATGAACAGAACACACCAACCCAAAAGTTACAAAATTAATCCCCATTATATAATAAATCTCTCAATACTCTCGAGCGCGTGGCCAAAATCAACAGAGCTCAATGCATAAATTTTCACCAAGCATTATCAAAAATTTCTACTGCAGTTCACAATCCATCAGTGATCGACGCCTGAAAAGGAAGATAACTACATGTCCAAAATGATTTTGAATGCAGACAACACAGCATCCTCATATATTTCTAAGATAACATACTTTACAAAAAATATCACAAAAATAACTAACATCTCCGCATCACGAACACCGCGAGGCTAACCAAACCTGGCGATAACCAAAACAGCGCAAGGCACTCACTAAGAGCCCCAAACTTCCAGCTTACCGACAATACCAAATTAGACAGCCCTATACCACCACCCTACGCCTGCTATAACCCCACTAGTGGCAATAACCTCAGCAAGGGATTGTCCAGTTAACACCTGCAGACACCCAACATCCACACACACACAAACAGTCTAACAACAATCCGTCTGACACATAATGTCAACAATAATCCGTCCGACACACGTTGTCAACAACAATGCAGCCATCACATCGCAAACATACGACAATCATCATTCCTGGTTCTAAACCCTAATGCCCTACACATTCCTGCATACTATATCCAACTGCCTATCCTGAACCGGATACAAACAATCCATAACCCTATCCCGAATCACACAACACCCACGAGGACAACCACCCATCCAGACGAACACCTATACCCCACTCAGACAAAACATCCCATACCACACATACGAACCGTCCATACCACACGGACGAAACATCCATACCACACGCACGGGATGAACGAACAATAAAAAACCCACACCTACCACTCAAAGACAGCAACGAGCCTGAAGCTACATCGCAAGCTGGCAACAGCTATACTGTGCAGCGAACAGGCAAGAGACGGCAACAACCCAGGTACAGTCAGCTGCTCTCACACCAGCTGAGGCACCAGTTGAAGTTAACGTAACAGCTACCACACGACTCGTTACCCACTGAAGTTAAACAATACAACCGCTGGTATTGCAGGCTCCTCTCCCTGACTCACGCAGCAGTAGTACGTGGACACGCGGACTACCAAGGACTAGTTAGGCAATACACCACAAGACACTGGTCTGCAACTCTTGGTGAACAAATCGCCCACAAGAAAACTATCTGGCCAAGAGCCACACCTCCTGCAGTCTTGCCAGCCTAGATGAAAAGTGAACTCAACGACCATGCCGATTCCTACTTAGAAACGTTTCAATCCTGCCACCTGTTGAGAGAATCTGAGTGACCCCCCTTGTCAACTGAACCTACACACGCATACACGCGCATCAGACACAAACACCACAATCACGCAACCCTCACTCACAATGCCTCAGACAGACACTACACCAACCTACACGCCACTACGGCATGCACAAAAAAAAAAAAAAAAAAAAAAAAAAAAAAAAAAAAGCAGTGTAAGCAAAACCGGCCGACCCAGTTCGTCTGGCCAAAAAATAGACTAAAGGTGTAGAGTAGGGCAAAATACAAACTAGTCTAGATCTAAACTTCCACGCTCTCTATCGGCTTAAAAATAGCAAACTTACAGTAAATTAACCCCAGAGCGCGGAACAAAGCAGAAGAAGAGAAGGAGAAGAGGTGTGTGCGGAGGAGGAGGAAAGGGAATGTTGATAGTTCACACAATGTTATAATTTCTAGTGTACCGTTAAGCCTGTCTCGGCCAAACATGACAGCCTTTCTCTAGTCACCACTAACCTGAAGAGAACGAAAGATACTCCACAGAGACCCTGTCTTGTGGACATACACTAAGAATTTAATTCCAGGGCATAAATTCGGATCACTACGATGCCTTCAGCCGATGATGGATTCAGATTGATTTTCCCCTTCATCTTCTATAACCTGAAATCAGTATTACGTCCAAACAATCATTGTACTGCTGACCACGTCTTGACGAGTTTATCTCAACTGCCATCGAAAGTCATTGTTGGCCTTAGTTTGTCTCCGTAAGCTATTCGCAATATCAGTGCATGTCTCTCTGTAAGGTATTTGCAAGACCAGTGTATGTTTCTGTAAGCTATTTGCAAGATCAGTGCATGTCTCTGTAAGCTATTTGCAATCAGTGCATGTCTCTGTAAGCTATTTGCAAGATCAGTGTATGTCTCTGTAAGCTATTTGCAAGATCAGTGTATGTCTCTGTAAGCTATTTGCAAGATCAGTGTATGTCTCTGTAAGCTATTTGCAAGATCAGTGTACAGGACATCACTTGGCATGTGAAGTTTCGCAACCTTTTTATCCCGATTTGTTCTGTCTCAGCTTTCTCGTATCACTCGTGGCACTACACCTTGGCTCTGTCTGTCTGTCTGTCTGTCTGTCTGTCTGTCTGTGTCTGTCTGTCTGTCTGTCTGTCTGTCTCTGTCTCTCTCTCTCTCTCTCTCTCTCTCTCTCTCTCTCTCTCTCTCTCTCTCTCAGTCAGTTGTTTGGCTCACCAATACACAGCCACGTACATGCACTCGTGGCACTACACCTAGGCTTTGTTTGGCTGTCTGTCTGTTTGTCTGTCTGCCTGTCCGTCTCTCTCTCTCTCTCTCTCTCTCTCTCTCTCGCTCTCTCTCTCTCTCTCTCTCTCTCTCTCTCTCTAGTGTTTGGCTCACCAATACACTGGCACGTTCATGTGTGTGAGATGTGAGTGTGTGTGTGTGTGTGTGTGTGTGTGTGTGTGTGTGTGTGAGAGAGAGAGAGAGAGAGAGAGAGAGAGAGAGAGAGAGAGAGAGAGAGAGAGAGAGAGAACCCCAAAAGACATTGCCTGCGTGGAGTACACGTCATAAAATGGGAACCAAACGGTCCTTTTGCCCACAAACACGTCTGAGCCATAAAAGCAATTACAGTGACAGAACCGATATATATGTCCGCAAATATATACACCGCATACAGTACTACTTCTTGCGTACACTTTTGGGCTCTATATGCTTGATATTTATGCTGTTTTTTTTTTTTTATTGTTTTTACCTTTTCCCCACACCATATGTCTATAGCAGTTTACCAAGGGTACCACATCTGACAAAGAAAAAAAAACCCTTTTCTTCTTGTATGAGAATAAAAGTCAAAGTAAAGAGGCAAAATGAGAGAGAGAGAGAGAGAGAGAGAGAGAGAGAGAGAGAGAGAGAGAGAGAGAGAGAGAGAGAGAGAGAGAGAGAGAGGGGGGGGGGTGTTCTAAGGCCATCTACTCTATGAACTGCATTATACAAACGATATTGACATTCGGTTTCCAGAACAAGGCAGCCGGCGGCTATCACCAAGCCCGCGCTTTACCTGTCCATACAGGAATATACCCATTAAAGCAAAGACTCCCAGTGTATCCCACGTCCCAAGACGACATCTTCAGGCCATCTTCAAAAGCAAATGTGGATAGTGGGGTAATATCACAATCCCAGTATATGCACAGAAACATCATCATTCCCACAAATCCAGTTGCTGACCAACAGCACCGATCTTCCACTCGCCCTTAATACTCTAGCATCCTATGTGCTGCAACATCATACAGAAATGTCAAGTCTAAAGATCATACGTCGACATTATTCGTTAATACAGTTGTTTCAGTTGAAAGGCACGAGGTTGTCAAACCCATTTAGAAAGTTCGGAAAGTTTTCTGTTCTTCGCAGTCAGCTCCAGCTGTCAGCAGACTGACCCTGACCCTGCTAGAACAGTGCCAAGTGGTAGAGAGTTAGTATTGATCAAAATGTCACTTTACAAGAACCCCTTAACATACGGTCCTCTCTCCAACTCCTGTAACCAAATTCCTTGCATTGGCAATGCTGGCTTGTGGATGTGCTATTTTTCTGGTTTTCAAAACCACACTCACACGGTCACGTGTATGTATTCACACACACACACACACACACACACACACACACCACACACACACACACACACAAACACACACACACACACACACACACACACACACACACACACAACACACACACACACACAAACACACACACACACACACACACACACACACACAGAGGAGAGAGAGAGAGAGAGAGAGAGAGAGAGAGAGAGAGAGAGATGAGAGAGAGAGAGAGAGAGAGGAGCGAGGAGAGAGAGAGAGAGAGAGAGATCTGAATCCGGTGAGTGCTGATTTAATTTTTTTTAATGGTTATTATTGATAAGTATTGTTCACGGTTTGAAGTAATTTGAAAGAGTGATAGAATTTTAATCTGTCGCTATCCTTAATCTTGGATTCCCATGCCTGTTGAAAAAGTCTATCATTCTTTGTTGAGTATTCTTATGAACATTTGATAATTTCCAATCATTTCATTTATATATACTTCCGTGAAACCACATCTGTCTAAACATGCTTTAATAGAGGACACTCAGTTGTTAACTTTTGACTGTCTTTTTGCTTCAGCCTTCAGAGTTTACAAAATACTGCAGCATACCTGGTCTTGAGGGTTCCCCGTACAGACTACATCACCCCGCATCTCCACACTCTGCACTGGCTCCCCATAGAAGCACGCATTAGATACAAAATTGCATGCATGTGTTTTCGTGCCGTCAATAGATCTGGCCCTGTCTGTCTTTCTCACCTGGTTAGCATATACACACCGGCAAGAACACTCCGCTCATCATCCGACACTCTCACACTCTGCAAGCCGCGCATTTCAACAAAAAAAACCTGTGGTGGACGTTCCTTCTTTTTTGCAGCTCCTTCTGTTTGGGAACTCTCTCCCACTTTCGATCCGCTCCGCCAAAACTGACTCTGCTTTCCGCTGTGTGTGTGTGTGTGTGTGTGTGTGGTGTCAATGTTGGTTGGCCATCCCCCCTGCCCTCCTTGCTATGTTTCATTGTCATAATTGATGAGGGTGACTGGGTTTATGGTTTTGTATAGTGATTTTTTGTTTTTACATGTTTATAGTTAAAATATTGTAAAGCGCTGTGAGCTCTAGTGAGAAAGGGCGCTCTATAAATGTACGTTATTATTATTATTAGTATTATTATTATTATTCATTATTATTATGCTGCAGATGCATAAATATGCTTGGTGTGGTAAACGTGTTATGTCCATTTTCTGCAATGAAAATCAGCATCGCAGACTATATATATATATATATATATATATATATATATATATATATATATATATATATATATATATATATATATATTTTGACTTGTGTCTTAAGAGGTTATCTTTTTATATTTTCTACTTTTCCACAAGAAAATGTAGCTTGTTTTGCTCTTTCATGATTTTTTTGCTTCTTAGGTGGCACCTTTAGTTAGTTTTTTGAAAACTCAACAAACATACTATGGTATTGCACACCAGCCGTTTTCTGGTATAGCATTCTTCTTAAAACCGACAAGGCAGAGGAGTCAAATTACCACTTTCCGCGGTCACTGAGGAGAAACAATCAGGTTTCGAAATACCGGTATCTGACCAGGAGTTATATGTTAGTGAGCTTTCTCCCCATTGGAGATGGTCTCCTGCTTTGGAGACTATAAGCTTGCCGAAGGTTCATTTTGAGAAGCATTTATTTATTCCCCATTCACCCACTCAAGCACATACTGTCAGTTAGGCAGAATCATCTACCACTGCAGATATGAAGGCTTATCACCCCCCCCTTTCTCTATAATCTGAGACATAAGAGCAAGCTTTGTTTATAATTCAATATTTCTTGCAGTCATTGCAACACCTAGCTGCTCGGTAAGTTGCTGGAATGGTGCTCGGTACTTCCTTGGAATTTATTGTTTCATTGTAATTTAGTCCCTTGCGGATTCATTCCAAGACTGGCCCTCAGCACTTGTGTCTTAAGAGGTTATCTTTTTTATATTTTTCTACTTTTCACAAGAAAATGTAGCTTGTTTTGCTCTTTCATGATTTTCTTTTGCTTCTTAGGTGGCACCTTTAGTTAGTTTTTTTGAAAACTCAACAAACATACTATGGTATTGCACACCAGCCTTTTTTTCTGGTATAGCATTCTTCTTAAAACCGAAAAAGCAGAGGAGTCAAATTACCACTAGTTAGACAGAATCATCTACCACTGCAGATATGAAGGCTTATCACTCCCGTATTTCTATAATCTGAAACATAAGAGCAAGCTTTGTTTATATATATATATATATATATATATATATATATATATATATATATATATATATAAAGGATATCTTCTGATCTCACCATATGCCATTGTGTTCGGAGTCCTCCTCAAGCTGACATGCAATTTTTTTTTTTTTTTTTTTTTTTTTTACATGCAAATAGATGTTCAGATTCCATTGTTTTCAATTGAGTGACACCCTAGATTTCCGAAGCATACAACAGCACTGGTTTGACCTCTGCATCAAACAGTTTGAAAAACATGAGAGAGAGAGAGAGAGAGAGAGAGAGGGGGGGGAGAGGAGTAATGGACTCGAAACCTACCTTAAAATCAATCGATCCCATTGTAGCAACGACTTTTGCTCCAGGTGATGTCCCATCTTGGGAGCATATTGACAAAGGTCATGCCAGCGTTGTTACACACCTTGGTGATAACTTAAGCCATAGAACTGGATCGAAACAGCGTTTTTACTCATGAATAAATCTTAGCCACAGGAACAGTCAAAGGATTAGAATCGATGTTCCCATTCAAGTTCTGCACAGAGCTGCAGTCAGCCTAACCTTGGTTGTAGTTCCAAGCCATTACTGAAGTGCAGGCCATATCTGAAGGAGGTCTATAGCTACTGTCTCCAGAAGTCGTTGTCAGCCTCAGAACTTCACTGTACAGTCTTTGCCAATTTGGAGAACACACACACACACACACACACACACACACACACACACACACACACACACACACACACACACACACACACACACACACACACACACACACACACACACACACACACACACACACCTCACTCTTCTTGTGTATAATGTTTGAATTGCTTGTAGCTTGCCTTGTTTGCTTTCTTTTTCAACTGTCTTGATCCTCGAAAAGTTTTGTAAATAACAAACATGTCTTTTGAGAAATCAGTTTATTGTTCTTCCTTTCGATGAACACAAAATCTAACTCATAAGACGAAAGACAGAAGAAGAAGAAGAAAAAGAGAAGAAGAAGGTGTGGTGGCGGAGGAGGAGGAGGAGGAGGAGGAGGAGGAGGAGGAGGAGGAGGAAACGGAGGAGGAGGAGGAAGGAGGAGGAGGAGGAGGAATGCTAGTAACTGAATAGCATCAGTTTTTGGTACAGCGTTAGACCAGTTCTAGTCTATTATAATCTTTTTTTTCCAGTGGCAATCAGCCTGGAGATACGTCACATAGACCCAGCCTGGATGGGGGTACACCAGGAAATGAATTCCAGGCTTAATAGAGGGATCAAAACAATGCCTTCACTGTGACGTCAATGCCAAATGGGCGGTTGTTGGAATCGAATTGATTCCCTCCTTCATGTTCTACACAGGACTGTAATCTACCTGGAATCGATAGTAAATCCGATCCATCACCGTACAGCTGACCATGTCTTACGGCGTTTAATCTCAACCGCGTTCGGAAGTCCTTGTCGGCCTGGGTTTTTCTGTTATTTGTAGCTCACGCGCTTGAGTAGAGGGATGGAGAAGGAGACGGGCAATTTAGATCAATGATATCCTTTCAGACGTGTGTACATACGGAATTGGTTGCTTGCGCGTATATTTTGCTTTGCTACCGTGCCTTTAGCATATAACTACTGTTGATAAATTTGAGAGAGAGAGAGAGAGAGAGAGAGAGAGAGAGAGAGAGAGAGAGAGAGAGAGAGAGAGAGAGAGAGAGAGAGGGAGAGAGAGAGAGAGAGGGAGGGAGGCGGGGAGAGGGAGGAGAGAGAGAGAGAGACAGAGAGAGTGAGAGAGAGAGAGTGTGTGTGTGTGGGGGGGGGGGGGGGGGGGGGAGTGGGATGTGTGTAACACAAAATAAAAAAAAAAACAACTGAAAATAATTAAGATTTATTTCATCATATACTTGTATTTTCTTGTATAAGCAAACACATTATCAGAGTGAGTGTCCCAGTTCACCACACATTAGAACATCAACAAACCAAGACACTTTGTATCAAACGCCAAAACACTAAAATCAACAAACAATATCTCCAGTTGTAAGAGAACCACAGTCATGCATGATATGTTAGAGACTGGTTGGAAAAAAAAATAGCAACCTTCAGCTTTGTAATGTAAATCAGAGAGAGAGAGAGAGAGAGAGAGAGAGAGAGAGAGAGGAGAGAGAGAGAGAAGAGAGAGAGAGAGAGCAATCACGTGTGCGAGCATATGTGTGTTTGTGTGTATGTGTGAGTGTGCGTGCGTGTGTGTGTGTGTGTGTGTGTGTGTGTGGTGTGTGTGTGTGTGTGTGTAGAATGCACGTGTGTGCGAGCATATGTGTGTGTGTGTGTGTGTGTGTGTGTGTGTGTTGTGGGTGTGTGTGTGTGTGTGTGTGTGTGTGTGTGTGTGATTTATTCAACGTCTTTCCACTAATCGTGATATTAACGGGTGTGTGTGTGTGTGTGTGTGTGTGTGTGAGAGAGAGAGAGAGAGAGAGAAGAGAGAGAGAGAGAGAGAGAGAGAGAGAGAGAGAGAGAGAGAGGGGGGGGTAGGAAGGGAGGGAGGGAGAGAGAATGGAGGCACGTACAAAACATATCTACAATAAAATTCACCTGCTGTAGCATGGAATGTGTTCCTTCCTGTCACTCATGATGATGTTTCTCCGGCTAATACACACACTGAAAACTGCACATAGCCACAAAGACCATGTCTGTGTGGGAAATACAGGCTGGAAGTAACTGAAGTCAGGAATGGGATCTAGCGTGTCCTTTTATCGTTGACCACGCCCCGCCCCCCTCCCCTCCCCTCCCCCCCCCCCCCCCCCCACACACACACACACACACACACGCACACACAAGTGCATGCACGCACGCACGCTCGCAAGCACGCACGCACGCACGCGCGCTCGCACACACACACAC
>JADBJO010008244.1:0-15000 GCA_016801955.1 Conus betulinus | reverse complement strand
TCATTATCAAGTGGAAATGTCACTTGTCTTCTAAAAACGGACTCTGAACTAGGAAAACATATTTTTCTGGGGAAATTCTTAGTTGCGTGATCCAAAGTTTTCGAGAATATAGACACACACACCACACACAAATGAAGAGTTGAAGAATGATGCCCAGATAGGAATATGACGTCTTCAACGGTCTTTACGCCAGCTGAAGTCTATTGAATCTATACTGTAATGCCGGGGGGGTGTTGGAACGATTTCGTTATATACAGTAGAAGGGGACTTGATGCGCTTATGGACATATGAAATCTAAATCTCTCTAGTATCCTCTCTGCTCTCTCTCTTCTCTCTCTCTCTATAATCTCTCTCTCTCTCTATCTGTATGTGTGTTGTGTTGTGTGTGTGTGTGTGTTGTGTGTGTGTGGTGTGTAGTGTGTGGTGTGCGTTGCGTGCGTGGCGTGCGTGCGTTGCGTGTGTGCGTGTGTATGAGTGTGTGGTGGTGGTGTGTGTGTGTGTGTGTGTGTGTGGTGTGTTGTGTGTGTGTGTGTTGTGTGTGTTGTGCGTGTATGCAATCCTACATGATGAGCCCTGATACCAGACTGAACGATCACAACAGTCTGAATATCGACAGTCTAATCTGAGCCCAAGTCATCCGTGCCCAACCGCAATACACTTCAAGAGGATTCAGCAAAAATTACTCAGGAATATCCGCAGAAAAAAAAAAAACAAAAAAAAAAACAAAAAAAAAAAACCCAACGTTGTAAATTTTCACAGGAAAGGGGGCGAGGGTGGACTGTTCTCAGCTCTCTCCGAGGTGGGACTCTCGCTCTCTCTCTCTCTCTCTCTCTCGTCCTCTCTCTCTCTCTCTCTCTCTCGCTCTCTCTCTCTCTCTCTCGTCTCTCATATGAAACACTGAAAGTGTCAGAGATAGCAAACCGGAAAAGAAAGTTTCCCGAGGTCGCGCTGATAAAAGGGAACAGACATATAGCATTACACGATCTTACTTCTGCTAATATGCTTTCTGCAAAATAAGATTAATTTCTTCTTCTTCTTTTTCTACTACTACTACTACTACTACTACTGCTGCTGCTGCTGCTGCTGCTGCTGCTGCTGCTATTGCTACTACTGCTACTGCTACTACTACTACCACTACTACTACTATACTACTACTACTACTGCGGCTGCTGCTATTGCTACTACTGCTACTGCTACTACTAATACCACTACTACTACTATACTATACTACTACTACTACTACTGCTGCTTTCTGCTGCTGCTGCTTGCTGCTGCTGCTACTCCGATGGCGACGACGACGACGACAACGGCGACAACGAATACAACTACGACGACGACAACGACAACGACGACGACGACGACGACGACGGCGTTTCGTGGCTACGACTCAGCGGATGTCTGACAAACGCATTAGCCCAACGCACTGGTCAGACCTTGAGTGCCTACCCATCCATGTGTGTGTGTGTGTGTGTGGTGTGTGTGTGTGTGTGTGTGTGTGTGTGTGTGGGTGTGTGTGTGTGTGTGTGCACAAAAGTGGTGTGTGTGTGTGTGTGTGTGCGTGTGTGTGTGTGTGTGTGTGTGTGTGTGTGTGTGTGTGTGTGTGTGTGTGTGTGTGTGTGATTTGTGGGTTTGTGTGAGCACACGTATCTGCATATAGGCTATATGTGTACACATCTGTGTGCATGTGTGTGTCTTTGTATGTGGGCGTGTGAGCATGTGCGTGTGTGTGTGTGTGTGTGTGTGTGCATTTGTGCGCTTATGACGACGATAATGACGTTGTGCGTTTATGACGATGATAATGGTGCTGAAGACAACGACGATGATGACGAGAAAGATTACAACAACAACAACAACTACTACTACTACTACTACTACTACTACTACTACTACTACTACTACTACTAATCATCATCATCATCATCATCATCTTCTTCTTCTTCTTCTTCTTCTTCTTCTGCTTCTTCTTCTTTTTCTTTTTCTTCTTAGTAAATGTATTGCTTCATGCGCTCGTATATCTGGTCTACACAACAGAATTCAGAAAAGACCGATGCGTAGAATCAAACAATCCTTACATTTGTGAGATGTAGCATAGACGATAGGAAAGCATTTCCAAATTTTGGACAGAGAGAGAGAGAGAGAGAGAGAGAGAGAGAGAGAGAGAGAGAGACAGACAGACAGACAAGACAGACAGACAGACAGACAGACGCAGACCGAGAGGGGGAGACCGAGAGGAAGACAGACAAACAGAGAGGGAGACAGACAAACAGAGAGGGAGACAGACAGACAGACAGACAGAAGGGAGAGTACCAGGAGAGTACCAGAGAGAGAGAGAGAGAGAGAGAGAGAGAGAGAGAGAGAGAGAGAGAGATAGAGAGAGAGAGGAGAGAGAGAGAGAGAGAGAGAGTAGGGCAGCAAAATAAGTAATGATGGGGTTAAGGAGAACACGGAGGTAGTTTGAACATCCAGATGCAAACAGACCTTTTAGGCCCTGCAGATCCAAAACTGGTTAACGGTAAATCTATAGGTCATGTTCTCTCTTTAAGTGGTTCTTAAACATTTTTTTGCTTCTTCGGTGTCCATTCTAGTGAAGCTTTAACGACGGTGTCCTCCTCAGTGTCCTGGCAATGATGAATCTCCAAGTTCCTGAACTATCGAAAGTTAGCCACACTAGTAGGTTCCACGATGTTCTCTCATGCATTGATTTCCTATTGTCCGTGAAATTCCCTGGTTACGAGAACCGTTTTTACCTGCAAACTGCGCATTGTCTTCTATATTTCTCTTCAGCTTTCGCTCCTTTTTCTGCCCTCCTACACACCCAGATGAGGGCTATTTCTCCCTCTCAGAATTTTTTTTTTCGGAAGACATCAACATTTCACCACACAGACATTAACTCTTGTAAGGATTAGGACGCTGCCTTTATGATGCTGGAATTAAGAGACACACCGGGTAATTTACACAAATGTTACGTGTTTCAGAATAGATTTTGGAGTCATTTCTTTGAACATTAAACAGTTTGTCTCTCGGTGTTTTCTTTCCTGCAATTGTGTGTGTCGTATGTGATTTCGACTTGAATATGCAAAAATGCGATCTCAGCATTAAAGTCCATTAGGCACAGTATCAAACGAACCAGTCGGTGTGAAAAAAAAAAGTCACATTTTGCTACATCTCTCGACTTAAAAACCAATATATTTGTGATCAGTTTTAGTCAAATGTCATATATTTCTCCTCGGTGTCACCCATAGGTACTTTAAAACATAGACTCACTAATACACATATTGCGATAATGTGCAACTCTGGGCAACACTGCTCTTCACGCTTCACAACAAAATGCTTCTGTTGCATTTCTACTATGATCGAGAACATGTTGGTCCATGCGATCCATTGGTACATTTCTCATCTATCTTTAATACCGGCACAAACAATGAGCGTAACGATGAATCACGAGAATTTTAGCCTGCGAAAGACCAAGCTTGTTGTGGATATGTGTTCTGGTACATGCAACGCGCGCGCATGTGTGGTGTGTGTGTGTGTGTGTGTGTGTGGTGTGTGTGTGTGTGTGTGTGTGTGTGTGTGTGTTGTCTGTGTGTGCATCTAATCAGGTTAAGTTAAAATCAAATTATTGTTATGGTACTTTAGATAAACAGAATCTGCTCTCTTCTTATCCATCGAGTCATCTGCTGCAAAACAAGGCATGCATACGTACATGCACTTGATTTTATTTGCATATTTGGACATGTGGATTAGTTAGCTGTGTCCAATCAATGAGTCTTTGCATACGTACATGCACTTGATATTATTTCCATATTTGGACATGTTGATCAATTAGCTGTGTCCAATTAATTAGTCCCTGGAATGTCATTTTTAAGTATGTTTGTAAGTTTACAGGCATCAGAATCACTTGAATAAATAGTGATGTATCATCTGCAAACATTTCACGTATGACTTTAGAAAGCAGTCCCATAGACAGAGAACAAAATAGGTCTTGATATAGGTCCCTGCGGTACTCCATATCTAATGGATATAAGTTTAGATGCTTGAG
This sequence comes from Conus betulinus, assembly GCA_016801955.1. Taxonomy (NCBI): domain Eukaryota; kingdom Metazoa; phylum Mollusca; class Gastropoda; order Neogastropoda; family Conidae; genus Conus; species Conus betulinus. The sequence continues at coordinate 10,961 of JADBJO010008244.1, read as the reverse complement.
TATTTACCATAACTGATTGTTTCCTATCAGAAAGAAAGACAAAAATGACATGAGACAAATAAATTCTGGAGATAATCTAGAATTCAGTTTACGCAACAAGGAACGATTAATTGCATCAATTGCTTGTGTTAAAGTCTACAGAGATAAGGCCAGAATATTAATTTTCATTTATGATGTACAGTAGACTATTAATAGGTTGTATGAGTATAGTATGATAAGAGTGGTTTGCATGGAGGCCTGACTGATCTTTACGGATAAGATTGCTTTTAGAAAGACAAAGACTAAAAACAAGTCTGTAAGTGTTTTTCAACAGGCTTTGATAGAAAAGACAAAATCGAAATAGGTCTGTAATTTGAGGTAGCCTATTTGATAAATCTCCTGAGGTATAGAGGAAAATCTTTGGTTTCATTGAATTTGAAAAAAAGAAAAAAGGAAAAACGTTTTCTAAACACACAAACTATGTAAATATATTAATATATCGATGGTTATTAGACCCGAGTATGTTACAATTCTTGCATCTAATCCATCTAAATCATGTGTTCCTAATTGTTTCGAGAGTGAAAGATATTAACTTATGTCCAAACAGTCGTTGGTTGTAACCTGAACGGAAAATAAAATTTTCAACTAATACATTTTTCAATCGTTTTGAATCGATCTGTTATTAATATGATTGTATCAGCAATATTTGAAAAAATGGCTATTTAACTGAGATGCTGATACATATGTAATATACTACTGACCTTTTGATACATGCCTATCATTTATTATATTTTTGGCTTTCCAGAGGTGATGTGAATGGAGATTAACATATTTTTGAAACAGTCATGTTTGGATTGACGCTTCATGGATATTACTCATGAACTGTTCCAAACGTTTTGAGGTTATTCTCTTTTTAGGAAGTCAGTATCAATTTCTGTTGTGATCGATGGTGGTTTTGTTCTTGTTTGATCATATCCCTTACACGTACAGCATGCTTGTTATACACAGAGGTAAAAGTACTTATGCAAAATTCAGCAGCGACATCTGGATCACGTGTCTGATCAATATAACCCAAATGGTGATTTTCTACATCAGAAACAACGTTTTCTTTTTTCAAGGTTTGAACGCCTATAACGTATCATTTTGTGACCTACCTTTGGGATTTCTTACGGGCTTTTTTTGTACCATGTTATATATATATTATATATATATATATATATATATATATATATATATATATATATATATATATATATATATATATATATATATATACTTGAACAAAAGAAGGAAAAGAACAACAAGTTCCGTTTTTTTAACCCCAATTTTCGGGCACCAGGCCTTCCTCCGGGGAGTTTATTGCGACTGAATGATCAAAACATCTCTCACACATGTTCACTCTGTTCATCTGAAATTTCAGATGTATATATATATATATATATATATATATATATATATATATATATATATATATATATATATATCGGGTTATGGTCATCACAACCGCATGGAAGAACACATATATCTATAATGTTTTATTTTGTATTAATATAAATGTGGTCACTTAAAGTCGATGAATTTCAGTTACACGTACTGGTCTGTCAAACAGTTGTGCAGACTTGGAATTCGCATAGGAAAAAAGACACTTATGAAGCTATTTGGGGCGCAACAACATGTGTACGTCCTTCAATCTCAAAGAGGCTCGGAGAATGTTGTGAGTGTTGGCGATGTTATCATACGTGTTCAAAGCTCTGACATGCTAGCTATCTGTTCAAATAAATCTAGCATACTCCCGATACTTAATTCTAAGCGATGTGTCTGTTCCAAAATTAGTATCAGAAACCTGTAAACAGCATCTCTCTTTTTCCCCCACCCTCTCATCCCCTCTCCAGATTTATTACGAGCGGGACTACACAATTGCAAATGGGTCAATGCACTTATAACGAAGCGGATTTAAACATTGTCCTATTTGAAAATACACGGTGACCCAGAGCCTGTTTGACAACACCAGGCAAGGAACTATTTCTCCCATTAGAAAAGCAAGAAAATATGTAAGAGCATGTGGAGTTGGAACAATGCTGTTCATTGGTGCTTATGTATGGTTAAAGGAAATGAATTGTTTACCATGGTATGTCGGTCAAGATGGTAGGCTGTAACAGAAACATTAGCACACAAAAAAAAAAACAAAATGCTAACAAACTATGAAAAAGACAAATATAAAATGAAGTACGCGCCGTAGAAAAAAAAAAATCAATGAGTGGGAGTGGTAGAAGAACGAAAAACAAAACACACACAGCCGTTTACAAACTGCTTACAGCTCTCTCTCTCTCTCTCTCTCTCTCTCTCTCTCACACACACACACACACACACACACACTCACTCACTCACTGACGTGCACGCACGCGCGCGCGCGCACACACATACACACAGACACACACACACACTCTCTCTCTCTCTCTCTCTCTCTCTCTCTCTCACACACACACACACACACACACACACACACACACACACACACACACACACATTCTCCGCCCCAGACACACCCCACCTCCACGCCTCCCCATTCTCCTCTCTCTGCGGTGAATGCGCCTTCTGTCCCCGCTTGACGAACGCGAGTCCATTAAAGAGAGACACATCATCGATCGTGCGTGGCCAAGGAAAGTCTCAATAGACAGAGTACAAAGCCGGACTGACAGTGCTTTCATCAGATCTGACCATAGTCTGTAATGAAGACCACTGTTCTCGAAGATGATACTACCTTGAGGGCAGCACACTACAAATTAATGCATTAAGGCATGGAGTAATGATCCTGATATTTATAGACGGGCACATTTGGATAGCTACAGTCTGGCAAAATCGATTCTCATTGCGCAGCTACCCGCCGCCCTCAAGTTTCAAAACATCCAGTTTGGCACATCAGCTCTGCTGTGTGATAACGTCCACGGGCGTGCCGTGACCAGTATTGCCTAACTCCTTGACTCGCACAGTATTTCATTCAAATTCATTGACTCTTACGTGCAGGTGCTCGCCACACACGACGACAGGGCTTCATCTAAGGCTTCGTGTGGCATGGCGTGAAGCGTGACATTCGCATATGTTGCAAGGGTGGGTCACGCTTTTCAGTCCTCCAAAATTCATCGACACACACGGACGCCACAGATGCAGCGCCCATTTCACGTTGACCTCGTTGGACCAATGGCAGATGGTCAAGGGATGACTTACCTCTTCAAAATCATTCACCGTTTCACCAGATGGCCGGAGGCAGTTCCTGGCCCAGATGCTAGTGCTTCTACCTGTGACGCTGCTCTCGTCCATCATGGGAATGTCAGATTCGTGCTTTGAGCTGAAACATAACAAGGTCTTGGGCAACGAGGTTCACACAACCACAACCCATCACACCCACAAGCAAACGTTTTCAGCATCGACTTACGGCAGCACTAAATTCATTCGCAGAGCTGCACGTGTCCTGTTAGAAATATGCTCCACTAGGCAGATGGATACCGGTTGTTCTCCTGCTGAGCTTGTCTATGGCTCAACTCTTCGTCTGCCTGGTAAATTTCTTCAGCCAGTGGATGCACGCGCCAAGGAACCAGACTCGATGTTCCCCAAACATCTCCAGCACACTGCGTGCACTGTGCTACCACAATCTACAGCATTCCATGGAAACCAGCCTGCCCTATATTCCTTCACACTTGGCCTCCACTGGGTATGTCTACATCCAAAACGAACCTTACTGTCGTCCACACCAACGTGCCTAACATGGTCCCTACCTCATCACTGACACCGGCGACAAGTTCGACACTCTTGACATACTGAGCCATTCAGAGAAGGTATCTGTGGATCGTCTCAAAGCTGCACTAGTCGCGCTGCTCACGACTTCAGAGGACCAGACTCCAGTTTTATCTGTCGCAGCGGATCCGCTAACATTATTGACGAGAACAGCCTCTGAAGCAGGCTCTGCAGAGCTGTCAACATCACTACCACCATTTCCTGCCATAGATCCTCCGTGTGTCACAACTCGCACTGGCCACCAAAATTTCGATGATTTGATGATTTCAGTTTTGGTCTTCTCATGTTACTAAAACAATCGGCTACGCAGTTTGAACTACGCTGGGGCGTGGGGTGGGTGGGGGGGGTGGGTGGGGGGGGGGGGGGGGGGGGGGGTAAATGTAGCGACTTCCTCAGATCTAAGAGTTATTTTGCCTTCGGTTGTTTACAGATTGAGGAACTAAGGGTGATGCCCCTTTGGTTAGGTTTTGTAATCGTTGTGTTTTAAAGATTATCGGAGAAATGAACAAACTCCCAAACACTGTACTTCAGTATGTGTCTGCATGCACAAGTAATTAATGCAGTTCTACAAAATCTGCTTTCAAGGAAAACTTTCATCATCGTATTGTTCCTCCAAAGGGGAGGTCAGCAAGACCAGCAAAAGACAGCTGTTTTGCTTTGCGAAAAGCTTTGCCGCCTTGCCACTGAATCCCAGCTATTGCCATACAGGAAGATCTTAACTATCTTTTATATAAACTTATTGTGAATGAAGACCATCCTCACATGGTTTTGCGAAAGCTGAACTCTTCTTCGTTTCAAACCATTTTGCCGGACGTTTACGGATCTTGATGAATTGCGTAACCCACGCACGTGTTAAGGGACAGAGAGAATCCAGAGAGGAACCGGCAATGTTCAACCAAATCTGAATCAGCTCTCATTCATAACAAAAACTGCTTGATTTTTTATTATTATTATTTATTATTATTTTTTTTTAACATTCGACAGTTCAAAACTCTGTGTGTGTGTGTGTGTGTGTGTGTGTGTGTGTGTGTGTGTATGTGTGTGTGTGTGTGTGTGTGTGTGTGTGTGTGTGTGTGTGTGTGTAGATAGATAGATAGAGATAGATAGATAGAGAGAGATAGATGTGTGTATGTGGGGGGGGGGGGGGGGGGGTGGGGGGGGTGGGTGCGTGCGTGCGTGCGTGCGTGCGTGCGTGTGTGTGTGTTTATACCTATCCTAGAGGAATCATCTGACATCTTGTGATCACCACAACCACTGCACCACATTTTTTCTAACAGCAACGTCTATCATCCGATCCAACGAGACATCCGGGAGCGCTGGCAAATCTTGACATTTGACGAGATACCACGGAGCACGCATCACTGTGATTGATTCGCTTTGGTTCCCATCCGTCGCTGCAAGCTATACACACGAGTTCCATTATTCAGCTGAAAGCCTCGACTCTCACAGTGGACATAAATCCAGACATTAATCGATTTTAATCTTTCGACCTAGATTCTGTAGGGAAATGAAACTCTCTTCTTTTGTTACCTTTGTCATGAAGATTAGACTCGCACAAAGTTTGCAACGAGAACGTAGATATGCATGAACAGATTTCAAATAAATTTGAAATTTAGTCGCACACTTCTTTTTTTTTTTCCCCTCATTTTCTCTTTTGCTTCATTCTTTCTTTTTCTATCTTTCTTTCTTTCTTTCTTTCTTTCCTTCTTTAAGTGCACTGCGTCAGTTATGTACCGAGAACTGAGAAAAGTAAAATATTTATCTTACTATCCATCTATATATCCATCTATCTATTTATCTACCTGCCTACCTATTTACCTATTTATCTATCTATCTATCTATCTATCTATTTATCTGTCTCTATCGCTCTATCTCTCTTCTCTCTCTCTCTCTCTATCTATCTATCTACCTATCAATCCATCTTTCATTTTCTCTTCCTTTCTAAACTGCGATACTCATCTATCTATCTATCTATCTATCTATCTATCTATCTATCTATCTGTTTGTCTGTCTCTCCATCCATCCATCTATCTATCTATCTATCTATCTGTCTATCTATCTATCTATCTATCTATCTATCTATCTATCTATCTGTGTATCTATCTTTCATTTTTATTTCTTGCTCTCTTTTCTTTCTTTTTTTCTCTTTTTTTACTTTCTTGTTGTCCTCTCATCTATCATCTTCGTCTTCTTTTGTCGTCTCCTCTCTTTAAGCATACTGCAGTAAACTGTAATACCTCTCTCTCTCTCTCTCTCTCTCTCTCTCTCTCTCTCTCTCTCTCTCTCTCTCTCTCTCTCTCTCTCTGTCCGTGAGAGAGAGAGATAGAGAGAGAGAGAGGAGAGAGAGACAGAGACAGACAGACAACAGACAGACAGACAGAGCTATATAGCAATGGTGCGCCCGGTAGATATAAAATGGTCATAGCCAAGTGCAACATCCGCGACGGAGGTTGAACATTTCTTTTTCAGGATGACATCACGTTCCCAGGTGAAAATAGGCTTCCACTTTCTTCTGCTTCGAGTATTTCGGGATAGAATGGCTGCGTTTGTTCGTGTGAAGTGTCTGGCTGGCATTTTGTGATGCAATAAACGTTAGATATCTGGATCTGGAATGAACATTCATGATGTGCTTAAAGCTCTTCTATAGAACGATGTGCCGGTATCTTTCGTTCTGGGCGATGCCATACTGGAAAGAATCAACTGGCAGAGAATGGGAGGAAGGAAGAGGGGGTGGGGGAGGAGGAGATAGGGGTGGGGAAGGAGAGGGGAGGTGAGGGGTGCGAGAAAAAAAGTCAGTCGTGTGACAATGCGCAGTTTCCATCTTCGATTGAACATTATCGTCGTGGTAATAGTTTGGGACTCGCATATACACACCCATACACTCCTCACCTATGGAGACTCTCTCTCTCTCTCTCTCTCTCTCTCTCTCTCCCTCACTCTCTCTCTCTCTCTCTCTCTCCTCTCACTCTCTCTCACACACACACACACACACACACACACACACACACACACACTCTCTCTCTCTCTCTCTCTCTCTCTCTCTCTCTCTCTCTCTCTCTCTCTCTCTCTCTCTCCTCCTCCACCACCTCCTTCTTCCTTCTCCTCCTCCTCTCCTCTTCTTCTTCGTTTCCTGCTCCTCCTTTCCTCTTCCTCCTCCTCCTCCTCCTGACATTTTGCAGTGTGGCTGGTAGTGGGTTTTTCATTTCCTCACCTTCCTCCTCCTCCTCCTCCTCATCTTCTCTTCTTCTTCTGTCTCTCAGAGAAGTTTTTCTTCTTTTGACACAGACACAGACATACAAAAACACATGCAAACAAACAAACAGGCACAGGCATATACACTCTTTCTCTCTCCCTCTCCGGTGATTCCTAGGCCAAGATGGTTGAACAAACAAAACCGGTGAGTGTTTACTGTACTAAAAAAAAAAAAAAAAAATAAAATAATGATCAGGTGTAAATATGAGAAGAACAAAAAGGAAAACTGCTATGCAATGGAAGAACAGATCTCCATCAGAGGATTCAAGTCCCTTCAAAAAATTAAAACGTGCATAGTGAAGAGAAATGCATACAATGCGACAATCGAGTCGAAACACGAAGTGTTGCTATCGCGGCCTGTGAGTGTGATGCCACGGAAACGAAGGTTGCTAGCCTACTAGAAACGATTGAAAAGATAACGCATACTGTGGGCGTGCTGTCAGAGAAAGTTTTATCATTAGAGGTGACCATAGGAATGCTCATAAATCAAACAAGAAATGAAAAGATGGTGCAAAAAGTCAGTGACGAAACATACACAATGAACACCCCAACACTGACAGACAAGCCACTCTACTCAGACATTGCCCAAACACACTTGCTAAATAAAAACAAGGCATCTCCTACCTCTTTCGACACCGAAAGAATTCAACAAAAGCAAAACGACCACTTCTGAAAAGCAGCAAAGAAATCAAGAACACAAATCCAAGCCTGTCATGACGTCAAAACATGATGAAAAGAGGGATGACGTCAACCAGTCTGGCCTGCCTAAGGTTATTCTATTCCATGATTCCACAATGGGGAGGATAAACCCACGTCGTTTGCGGTATGCGTACAGTGTACATCTGGTTTCAAAACCATCCTACCGATTGGAGGTCTGTGCAAAAAAAACCTAGGCGACACCAAGACAGTGAAACTGCTGGGTTAGTGTTTCACCGTGGGATCAACGATCTAAAAGGACAAGATCCTAAGACAGTCGTGTCAGAGATGTCCGCACTTGTAAAACAAGCAAAAGCAAATCATCCAGCCACCAAGATAGTTGTTAGTAGAGTGGCCCCAGTGAAAGATCGACATCTGCAAAGCAAGCGGGAATTGTTCAACGCCCTACTCCTTGCAGAGCTCCCCATGCACAACGTGTCCCTTCTGTCCCATGAGAACTTGGACTCCACGAACAACAGGCTGATGAAGGACTCTATCCACCCGTCGGACAGGGGCACCAGCATCCTCGCTGGCAACTTGGGGCGTCACGTCCACCGCATCTTTTTGGGCACGGCCACACAGGAGGCGCTCCCAACACCCTGTCGGTGGACATGGTTTCAGTGGTCATCGGGGACCATCCAGCAATGGCTACAGCCTGCACGCATCCCCAGAGTGCCTTTCCCCTGGTGCTCTCGACAACCTTGGGTCCCCATCTTTCAACTTTATTGACTTTGCCCAACGTATGTTTATAACGTTTTTATTCTACCAATTATTATGAAACATGTTGAAAATTGTATTACTGTTCTACAATGGAACTGTAGATCCATCGTTAAAAATCTACTTCATTTGAGAACTACATTTATTCCAACAACTTTTGTATTTTAGCTTTGCAGTCTCTATATGTAGAACCAAGTAAATTACCCCAATTCAAGGGATTCTACTACCCTCCTGTATATAGCTGTAGTACATCAACTGACAGGGTTCAGACTGCAATATATGTTGGATCAGATCTTAACTATAGATCTTTGAAGTTAGACCCTCAATTCAACAGCTAAAGATAAAGAAGATTTTTTTATTACTGGGTTATCATTAAAAATGAGCAAAGATTCCAGTATAAATATACTTTCTGTATATTATCCAAATGGCCCAAACAGATAATTCAGACTGGACTGGTAAAGACACCTTCCTTCTCTCCAAAAAAAAAAAAAAAAAGGATCATATTGGGGGATTTCAATGCACATTCTCCGTTTTGGGAACCAGATTGCTCTGTCACAGCATGTAATCGCTTTGTTGAAAATATTGAGGATTCCAAATTAGTTTTATTGAATGATGGAAGCATAACAAGAGTTCCTGATGTTTCAAATCATAGGCCAACCTCTATTGACTTAACGTTAGTATCTCCTGATATATCATTGAATGATATTGGATATAGAGAGGAAGACACATTAGGAAATGATCATTTTCCTATTGTTCTTATACTAAATGAAAAGATTCAAGATGAAGAAGGAGCTGAAGATATGATTCCTAAGCTTTTATACAATAGTGCTGACTGGAACCTCAATGAGTCAACTCCATTGTCAATAGATCATAATTCCATGGAACGTGAAAACACTGATGTACTTTATGAGAACTTCAGAAAAGCTGTTTTATATGCTGCTGTAAACTATGCCAAGCGTAAATGCTATAATGATAAGAAGTACAGAGGAAATGGATGGTGGAATGAAGAATGCGCAGAAGCAGTGAGCAGTAAAAAGAAAACTTATAAAACATGGCTAAAGGAGAGAACTGAAGGAAAATTTACTGCAATGAAACGTGCAAAAAAAATCAGAGTAACAGAATTGTGGCCAAAGCAGAACGAATCTATTTCACTACTTTTTGCTATTCAAAAATATCTACATCAAAGGGCATGCACAAAGTACGGAAGAAGGTTAAAGAATTAAAGAACAGATGCCATTTACCATCATATCCCATTAAATTAGATAACACGCTGTCCCCACATCAGCAGAAAAAGCAGAGTTATTTGTTGAAATGTTTTCAAAGAATAATCATCATCGAGTCGTTCATCAGATATAGAAGCTACTGAGAAGAGGGAAAGAGAGAAGAGAGAGAGAGAGATGAGAGAAGAGAGAGAGAGAGAGAGAAGAGAGAGAGAACATATTTATTGTGACCCTCCTCCAGATGAAAATCATTACTTAAATTATTTTATAACTTTTGAGGAACTTAATAATTCATTGGAGTGTTTTTACTTGCAATACCACTGCTGTTGGCATCGATGGTATTTTATATCAATTGCTCTGCCATTTGCCTTTGTCTTGGAGGCAATTACTCCACTAATTTTTAACAAAAATGTTGGTTAAATGGAACTCTCCCTACTATCTGGAAGAGGCGGTTGTAATACCAGTTCCAAAGCAAGGTAAACGTAGATCCGAACCTGGTAGTTATCGTCCAATAGCGTTAACATCGCAAGTTGGTAAGATATTGGAAAAAAATGTTGAACTGTCGTATTTTACATTTCTTGGAAAAGAACAATATTATTCCAAACAACCAAGCAGGTTTCAGAAAAGAAAGATGTACGACTGACCATCTAGTCAAAATTACTAATCAAGTTAAAAAAACAGTTTTCCAGAAGAAAAAGTATAATTATATATATATATATTATTATATATATATATTAGAAAAGCTTATGACAGTGTATGGCATGCTCGTCTGCTTTATAAGCTAAAACATATTGGAATTAGCGGAGCAATGTATCAATTTTGTAAAATGTTTCTTGTCTGGGAGATCTATTTGTACAAGAATTGGCACATGTTATTCGTCATTCAAGGATATTGATATTGGAATTCCTCAAGGATCTATCATTGCTACAATTCTTTTTACTATTCTTATTCATGATCTCGCAAACGGTCCACCTAACAATATCCATCTCGTTCAATATGCTGATGACATTGTATATGGATGAATACAAACGTCAGAAAACAATACGTCATAACGCATGTTCAAAAACTATATCAAGTTGAGCTAGATAAGTTAGACTTATACATGAAAGAAAATGGTTTAGAACTTTCGGGAGAAAAGACACAATTAATGCTTTTTATCAATGGTTATACTCCAAAACATCCTCCTCAACTTGTTATAAAAGCCAACACTCTTAAATATTAAAAAGTTGTAAAAATTTGTAGGAGTCTATTTAACCCCTAAGTTAAAGTGGCGATATCATATTGAATGCATAATAAGTAAAGCTA
>JADBJO010008243.1:96921-99212 GCA_016801955.1 Conus betulinus | reverse complement strand
AGGAATTGTAGTATGTCAGCTGCTTTCATATCAGATGAGGAAACTGGAGATTCAGACTAATTTAATATACCTTTAAACTGCGGCCTAGTCATATCTGTAAATAGCCCAAGCCGACAACACAAGCCAAAAATGGGACGTTGACTCCCATTGAAAATGGGAAAATGGACAAAACCAATCGGCACAAAAGAAAATGAAACCAGTTGAAAATAATCCAACAAACCTCTGTAATGAAAGTGATTTAAAACCTCCTATTCTCGATTTTTTGCCTTATGATCATATTCGACAGAAACGGTTGATTTCTTGTAGCAGACATAACCATGTTTGTATGAACATCTCTGCAAAACGGTTCTTTAACGGAGGTCTGTTGAGTCATGCTTATGTCTCGTGTTTTCTACAAAACCGGGCATTAGCTCGAAAAAAAGGGTTACCAACGGTTTTCAATCTCCGTCATGTACTTTGATCAAATACTTAATGAACTCAGGCTATTGATCAAGGCAAGTAACCGAGTTTCAAGCCAGGACCTGAATACACACTGACACCATGACTGCTGCTTAACAATGCGTGGAATGGTTGTGGTGTACAAACTCACTGTCACAAACAGATTTCTCTGTGGAAAATTCAGGCTGGTATCATGGGAGGAAAACCCATCGCCAAACTACAAAGACACATGTTTTCCTCCCCTCCCCCCCCCTCCCATTATCACCACCACTCCATCCCCTGCACCCATCTCCCCAACGACTGGTTGATGCAGTCATCTGCGTCCCGGACAACAATAACCAGTCTTTCACTTCAGCGAATTTTCGATATAAAGTCATGTAATATAAACATGCATTAATTACATACTGACATCTTGACCCTGTGGCCACGTTTTTTCACGTCCTTCCACCTCGACGCATTTGTTATTGTTCGCCCACACTGATGTTAATTACTTGCTACTACACGACATTATACGCCCTTGGGGAACGGTCCCGTGGAGGTTCTGTCTTGTCACATCCAGTGGTTATTTACGCATTGAACATCTGCCAGGGAGCAATACGTCCCTTGACGTCTTAATGGAATGCTCCGTGCGTGCTTGCACTCTATGTTGAACACAGCGCAGGATTGCTCCCAGCTGGTTTGTTCGGCAGTGGAGGACAGTACTTCTCTGGGTCCCATCCGCACCTTCGGATGATTTTTTTCTGTCCAAACAATCGCTGCTACACGACTTGATAATAAAAGTCTTTCTTGGTTAGTGCCCTGGGCATGAACTGTGGGAAATTTAAACGTAAATGTAGCGCTACCCACTTTTCCAGAAAATGAAGACTGTAAAAAAAGCAGAAAGAAAAAAAAACTGATTCAGGCAAAAAAAAACAACAACGACACAAAGCCTTCAAGGCTCATCTGTCACAGAATGATCTCCTTCATTCAGTTCTCTCTTTTCTTTTCTATCACTTTCGGTCAAAAAACATGAAAATAATCAAAGCGATCTTGCAATTTGTTAGTGAACACACACACCACACACCACAAACACACACACCACACACACACACACACACACACACACACACACCACACACACGCATGCACGCACACCGCACAACACACACACACACACACACACACACACACACACAACACGCGCCACGCACGCACACACACGCAAACACACACACACATACACACACAAATGCTTACAAATAGACATATAATCTCTCTCATTCTGTGTCTGTTCTCTTGTTTAGTGAGCGTGTTGTGAATGTGTTTGTGTGCATTGAGTATGGGAAGGGAAGGTGAACAGAGAAGGGGGGGGGGGGGGGACAGAGAGAGGAGAGAGAGAGAGAGTGAGATAGAGAGAAAGAGAGCATAAGTGCATGTGTGTGTGTGTGTGTGTGGTGTGTGTGTGTGTGTGTGTGTGTGTGTGTGTGTGTGTGGTTTGTGTGTGTGAACCATTTCCTCGGATCATGAGATGGTGGGCCTCCATCTAGAATGAATATTCTGTTCGCTTCCTGGGACACCAGGGTCGATATCTCGAGGAACTACACACGCATTGAAAGACATGGTCACATGCTCTCTCTCCCACCTCTCTCCCTCCCTCCACGTATCCCTCTACGTGCGTGTACGCGTGCGTGTGTGCGCAAGCGCATAGGCCCTGTGGATGTGTGTGTGTGTGTGTGTGTGTGTGTTGTGTGGTGTGTGTGTGTGTGCGCGCGCGCGCGCGTGCGGGTTTTATGATTGCAATCCGTTAATGAAGCGCGACGCGCGCGCGTTGAGTGTCGTGTTCGTCTGCGCACTTGTGTGTGTGTGTGCGTGCG
>JADBJO010008243.1:81921-84421 GCA_016801955.1 Conus betulinus | reverse complement strand
TGTGTGTGTCTGGCAGGGAATGGGGTGGTGGGGTTGGGGGGGGCTGCATTTTTTTTTTCCTATTGAATGTTTCCAAGCAAACGACCGTCCTAGCTGAAAACTTCCTCGTCCGTCAAACAACCTGGACGAGTTCATATTGTCGCGTTCAGCTCTAACCTCCCCCTCCCTCCCTTCTAGTTTAAGATGCCCCTCATCCCCCTCCCCTCGCACCCTCCACCCCCTACTCCGTCTTCTTTCCCTATCAGACAGTCTGGCCGCTGACAGCCCAACGTGCATCATCTATTCCTTATATAAAAAAAAAAAAAAAAAAATGTAGCCCATGTCTTGCTCTGAGACAGACAGCGAAGCAACAGAGAGAGAGAGAGAGAGAGAGAGAGAGAGAGAGAGAGAGAGAGAGAGAGAGAGAGAGAGAGAGATGCCTCCCAGCTGAAATTGTATAGTTGGGGACACTTTAGGCAGCACAGACTAGCCAATTATGGGGTGGGGGGGGGGGGGGGTAGAATGGGGCTCGGGGAGCGAGCGAGAGGCTGTTCTGGGCTGTGGCCCTGGCTAAAAACTGAAGCAATAACAGGCAATTGGAGTCAATCCCTCTGGCCAGCGTTTCAGCCAAAAATAGTTGTGTGCCAATTCACAATCTGCTTCATAGTCTAAAACCTCAGAATCAGACAGTTTCCGGGTGAATGTTGTCTCTTGCCAGTTTCCTGCGGTTGAAAACAGCAGCGAACAAACGAGGCTAATTGAACTGAGCAACCATTCTCCCCCTTTGGCGGCAACCTTGTTGCCGTTTTTGTCATCATTTGTCATTGCGCATCAACCATCGCCGCCGCCGCCACTCCTGCCCACACCCACTCCCTTTCCAGATCCCCATGGTCGCTGTCTCACCACAATGCCCCCCACCCCACCCCCGCCCCCCTCCCCCATGAACCATTCTTCTTTTCAACATCTCCTTTCCTATTGATTTTTTTTTATCGTTCGTAGGTTTTTGATTCTATTTACATCCACAAACCCACTATTATATTAGGGGAGGCTGTTTGTAGTCGAATTCTTAACTGAAGAGTCGAAGATGATGAGTTTGAACTACTCACGGAGTCAGATCTTTCTGGCTTGAAAACCTTCTCTGTCACCCAGCACTCAATGCATACCTGATTCAGTTCAGGAAATGTGTAGGCTGCTGAAGGAGAGAGACGGGCGGCAGCGAATCTGTAACATGTCCCTGCCTTCATTGCAAGTCGGTTATGCGGGGGTTTGACTTTTTTTTGTCTATTCTCACCCATGCAAGGAAAATTGATGAGCAACTCTCCTTAGCACGTTCCCATACTTTATTTATAATATAAAGAAAAAAGCTTTTATTTCTATCATTACACTGGAAGCGTAATACATGTAGTGGCATATGTATTGATACCATAGAAATTTCCTTATACAGTCATAATAGTAGTTGTATTTTTAGTAGCAGAAGTCGTCGTCGTCGGCGTTGTTGTCGTAGTAGTAGTAGTATTAATGATGATGATGATGATAATGATGATGGCAACGATCACAAGACGACGACGATGATAATGATGAAAATGTTAATGATGATTGTAATAATCATGATAATAACGATAATAATAATAATATAATGATAATAGAAAATAATAATAATTATGATGATTAATGTCAACATCATTATTATTATTACTATTAGTAGTATTATCATTATTGTTATTTTTATCATTATCATCATAATTGTTATAATCAATACAAAATATATACTCAGGTACATTGATATATATATATATATATCCCCACCATACCCTGACGACTGCACCAGCAAGAAACAGCGCTGTAGGTTTTAGCTTTTACATTTTAATCAAAGTTTTAACATATATATATATATATATATATATATATATATATATATATATAAAATGCTGAACAATTAAGTAGTGGGGGAAAACAAGTGCAGGCTAACAATTCTTCAGTCGTTATAGTAATGACTTGGCAAAGATTGAAATTTTTAGAAAAAAAAAAAGTTTTAAGAAAATGGGGAATGTATTATAAGTATGAGAAACCCTTCACTAACTGCCTGAGGGAACCATCGTAATTCCTCTCAAAGACACATCTGTTAGTATTGCCTGCTCCTAGGCCTTTCGTCCACTGGATCGGACTCATCAGGGAGACACGGCTGGTTGTGTCTGTGCTCTTGGTGTCAAATAGAGACAGACCGTAGTCCATAATTCTGTGGTGTTCTCACCACCAAGGGTTCAAAAAAAAGAATCAAACAGCACCCTCAAAGCTGCCAGTGAAGGGTAGTAAATGGAACAAAACCAAAGTGTGGAGATGAAAAAAGTTGCTGAAGAACTAAAAGCATCATTCAAGCAGTATAAAACATAGGGGACAATCTTTGAGTCTATGCTTGAGGATCCATTCAAGGATGCAAGGGAGATAAAAAAAAAATATGGAACAGTCTGAGTGGTCAGCTCTGCTGTTCAATAACCCGAGCATTGTGAGTGGCTAAGAACTG
>JADBJO010008243.1:74421-76921 GCA_016801955.1 Conus betulinus | reverse complement strand
CAGGAGTTTTATTGAGTCTGTCTTGACTTTTTCATGCATTTGCTGGTATGGAAATCTTAGTCGGAAAAACAGCAAACTCTTGGATAGTGTTGTGAACATCTGTGGTAAGACTGTTGGTGAGAGACAGGAGAGTATGAGAGGGTTGTATGAAAGGCGTGCGGTGAACACGGCTCGTGCATTGTTAGTGACAGTGGGCACACGCTTGCACGACAGTATGAGCTTCTTCCATCAGGCAGGGGATTTCGTGTCCCCAGATCTAAGCTGATGCGCACTAAAAACAGCTTGTGTTCAAATCCATTGCGTTCTTAAACAAACACAGCATGTAAGAAGAAGAGATGGTGGATCACCTGTGATACAATATGCATGTGCGCGTGTGTGTATGTCTGTGAGCAAGCGGGAAAGTATAAATGCTGGAGTGTGTGAGTGTTATGTGTGCTGTCCCGGAGCAGTGAGGAATAGAAATGTCTGGGAATATGTCTTATCTTAATGATTTCTAATGATAAATCACTTCTCTCTCTCTCTCTCTCTCTCTCTCTCTCTCTCTCTCTCTCTCTCTCTCTCTCTCTCTCTCTCTCTCTCTCTCTCTCTCTCTCATGCGCGCGGGCACGCATGTATGTGTGGCTGTTTTATTTTTGTACTACAAAAAATGGAGAAAGAATGACATTCCCATTTTTGAGATACACGCATGTTTTATTGTTTGAAAGTAATTTTAATTTTCAGTGTCAAGTTTGTAACTATAAATATGTATGTCTTAACTTTTAGGGCAGCGGTCACAAATGTAATTTCTCTTTTAACAAGAGATAATAAAGTTTTCTGAAGTCTGAAGTCTAAGCCCACTACCAACGACGATAATTGCTTAGTCGCGGAACTGGCGTGAGCGAACTCTCTCTCTAGGGAGTGCCACCACGTCCATCCAACGACAGTCCCCATGAATTTGCCGATACCAGTGACCCCAACAGAACCAAACCAAGGCCACAGAGAGGCAGGAGAGGCAGTCGGAACAGGTCACCATGGGAACAGGGCATGAAAGGCTGCAGACTGTTCGGACATTTTGTTAATCCTGATCGATGAAGACGACGACGACGACGACGAGACGAGATGATGATGACGACGACGACGACGACGATGATGATGATGATGATGATGATGATGATGATGCTACGGATTTCCCGTCCCTTCACACACACACACACACACACACACACACATATAGAATGCTAACAGAGACAGGGAGGTGTGACTGGGTGTACAGAGATCGTGATAAGCAGAGAGAGAGAGAGAGAGAGAGAGAGAGAGAGAGATTTGTAGATGTAGGCCAATAGACACAAGGATAGATTCCAGTGAAAGTGATTGAAGCGAACAACAAAGAGACAGTTGGAGTAACTTGTCTCTCTGAACGACTTCCTTTCTAAGTTAAATCCCCTTCAGTTTCCATTCCAATAAGGATAATGTCGCAAGAGATCAGAAAGAAGACGTCTGGGCGAATCGTCCGTAAGAACTTGCGTGAAACGTGAGGTGTTGATAGCCCAGGGGGAGAGAACATCGCAATGATGCATGACAACAGAGGGATGGACAAAACGTGGTTACCCATCGCAGAAAGGGACTCCTGCCCTACCTTAGAGCGTGCAGGGTATTGCATATCCGATGTGTGCTGCGCAGCGCACTACAGTGCATGTGATTTTAGTTCGTCCTCATCATATTGTTTTATTCAGTGAGTTTTTGCATTCCCAGTTCTTATAGAAAAGGGAATACTTTACAATGGGAACGAGGAAAATGCTGTCTGTCAGTCTGTCTGTCTGTCTGTCCGTAGTCAAAATGTGTTCCACTCGCTCCAGACACTTCTGGGCGGATCTTCCTGAAAATGTGTAGGTATGTTCATTATGGGTCACGGATGATGCCCGATGTTTTATTTTACCAGAATAGCCGTTACTAATGGCTATAACGGCCCGAACGGTTTTTCTTCTTTATGGAATATCTCTGAAAGTACCTCGCCGATATCTCATCTCAGTGACGAAATACATTATGACGCATGTTTCATTATGACGCATTTAAAAGAATTATGACGCAAGTTTGATTGTGACTTTTTTTTTTACTCGCATATTCAAGATAGATAGATCTAAACTGGGAGTACGTGTTTATGCTTTGTTTTTACCCCACCTCCATCCAGGATCCAACAGAAGAAAATGAACAATGGCGTATGTGCATACAACCCAATACATACAAGCAAGAAGCTCTCACTCCACTCCCCCACCATCCCAACTGGCCCCCCCCCCCCCCCCCCCCCCCCCCGCCTTACCCTCCCCTCCCTATTCTAATCGACTATTTCCCTCCCTGTCCTTGTTCAGAGACAGTGGCGCCCCCTGAGCAAACACAAGGCGCCGATCCAGTAAATCAGGTTCTGGAGGTTGCTTCGATTTTGTCTGTCCGTGCCCCCGTGCGAGGGATAAACACTCCCTGTCAATTTTCCCCCCCCCCCCCCCCCCTCCCCCCCCGTCCCCCA
>JADBJO010008243.1:54421-66921 GCA_016801955.1 Conus betulinus | reverse complement strand
CTGGATCGGACTCATCAGGGAGACACGGCTGCTTGTGTCTGTGCTCTTGGCGTCAGATATATATATATATATATATATATATATATATATATATATATATATATATATATATATATATATATATATAGTGAGGAACTCATTGTTATAGGTAATGAAACAGTGAGTTCAACTACAAATCTGCTGTTATCCAAAATATTTCGGCTACTTAGCCTTCTTCAGCTGTTCGTCGTTCGTACACAAACGCAACGTCATTACGTCTTTTCGACTAGTTTTACGTCAATTCATGACGTCATTGTATTCCTTGTCACATCAAAACATTGAGCCCACGTGGTACCAGAGATTTTAGTTTGAAGATCCAGAATCGTTCACGCTGTTTTCGTCTGTCAGTATTGTTTGTGTGAATCCTTTCTACGAGAATGCGACGGAGGTTCTGCAGTGTGTGGTTCTCTTTGTTAAAGTGTTGAGCGACTAGCGTGTTGGTCTTTTTTTTTTTTGTTGATGTTTGATCTGTGTAGGTAGAAACCTCATCTTCAGAGTGTTCTTAGTTTCCCCAACATACTGTGTGTTGTTGCATATGTTGCAGAAGAGGATGTAGATGATGTTGGAACTGTTGCACGTGAGTCTGTGTCTTATGTGGAATGTCTCTTTTGTTTGCTGGTTGGGAAATATGGTTGTCTCTACAAGGTGTTCCTGGCAGATGATGCATTGTGAACTCAGGCACTTGAATGAGTCAGCATCAGGGTCTGCTGGCACTGGTAGACTGGATGGCATAAGAAGACTCCGCAGTGAAGGGCTTTTGCGTTCACCAAGTAGAGGTGGCTCTGGAATTGCCCGGCTCATGTGTTCACCGTTCTGTATCATTTCACTGTGGAGTTCTCTTGGTCAGTTCCGGAGGGGAGGGTTGCTGGGATGGTGTGTCACTACAAAAGGGACTCGTGGGTTCTTCGTTTTAGGTTTGTATGCGAGGCAGACCGAGCGAGGCATCCTCGTGGCTTTAAGTCCGGCATTTCTGATGGTAGTGTCTTTGTGGCCTTGTTTTTCAGTTGTTCTTCCCAGTTCTTGGCAGCGTGCCTCAAAGGTTTCTGGAGTCGAACAGAGCTGACGTAGTCCTGGAAACAGGCTCTACGGAAGGTTTTGATAGTGTGAGCGGGATGGCAAGACCGACTATGGAGATAGGCGTGAGAGTCAGTGGGTTTTGCTGAAGACATCAGAGTTGAGAAATCCGTCGTTGAGGGTAATGACTAAGTCTAGAAAAGCGATCTCTTTTGATGACAAAGAAATCGTGAATTTGATGGCTGGATGATAGCTGTTGAGGAACTGGAAGAATTGGTCCAGCACATCTTGGGTGCCAGTCCACAGTAGGAAAAATATCATCCAAGAATCTCTTCCACGCGTCCAAAGAAATGTATAAAGGACTGTCTCGAAGTATGTGATGTTCAAGCCATCCCATGATTAGACTAGCGGCGCTGGGAGCCACTTGAATCCCCATCGCTGTTCCTAGTACCTGTTCGAAGCATCCGTCTTCGAAAACTGAAGTAGTTGTCACTGAGGACATCTTCCTGAGGTGGATCGTTCGGAATTTGCTCTTTTTTCCAAGAGAGAATTGTATGGCAGCCAGCATGTCATCGTGCGGGATGTTTGTGTAAAGGGACGTTACATCTATGGTCACCAGTTTGACGGTTTCTTCAAAAGGTCCGAGTTCCATGCTCCATTCTGCAATGATTTGAAGCATGTGGGTGCTGTCCTTTATGCAGCTTGGGAGGAGAGTTGTGTGATGATCCTGCATCCAAGAGTCCACAAGTTTTGACAGCTTTTCTGCTGGGTCCGTTGATGCCTGAAACAATAGGGCGTCCGGAGGCAGGGGGGGTGGGGGGGGGGGGGGGGGGGGGGGGGGGGGTAAGTCCCGTGTGGATTTTCGGTAAAGTGTAGAATCTGTGACAGCAGACTTTGTTTGGTTCCACCTGAGCCCAATGATAGGTGGTTTGGTTAATGATGTTTTGTTCATACAGTTTTTTTTTTTTAGCTAGCTCGTTTGATACCATTGCTATTTTTGCAGTGTGGTCTTCTGTTACTTTGATGTAGTGGGATTCATTGTTGAGCTGTCTCGTTGCTTCTTTTATGTAATCATCAGTATTTTGGATGACGATGGCGCCTCCTTTGTCTGCTGTACTGATACGTATAGTTCTATCATAGACCATGTCTCGCAGTCGTTTCAGTGCCGTTTGTTGTTCTTTATCAAGATTGTCTTTAGGCCGTCTTACACACCTGTATGCAGTCGTGCGACTCTTGAGAGTCAGACTGAAAGAGTCAAGTGCGGGGTCTTTTCCAGAAGGAGGTGTATACCATGGTTTTTAATAGAACTTTGGAGGATCTATCATCTTAATTTATTTTTTGGGGGTTCTCTGGATCAAACTACAGTTCTCTACTAGTCTGCATCGTTCTTGAACATCTTTTAATTGATTGTGATTAAGTGATTGTGGGGGGGAAGGGGGGGGGGGGGGGGGGGGGGGGGGGGGGGGGGGGGTGGGGGGGGGGGGGGGGGGGGGGGGGGTGGGGGGGGGGGGGGGGGGGGGACAAAATTTTGGTCCGAGAGCTAAAACATTCTTTTGAAGTTCTGTCAGGGAAACATCTGACAGTTTGACTACTGTGTCACCAGCATGTGAGGCGGTATGCGGCATATGGTTTTTACCCGTTGGAGTTGCCTTTCCTGATGACTCTTCTATTTCTTTTTGTTTTCATTGGGGAAATTTCCTTTTCGGGTTTGCTGGACTTTGCGTCATGTATGAGCTTGTCGAGTTTCTCTTTCCTTCTTCTTGTTTAGCTGTCTGTTTTGTGTACGAGTTTTGATTTTCTGTTGCTCCAGTAATGTCCCAAACAGGCAAAACTCTGGGAATTTATCCAAGTTCATGGCTACAGCTAACATTAACTTGGAGGGAAAAAGTAGTAGTTCTTCAAGGCAACAGAAAAAGGTGATCATTCCACAAATGTCTGTGTTTAATACTTTCCAACATGATATAGATGCCCAGCACCGGCAAGCAATCATGATTATGATTCATGAAAAATCTATAAGACCCGCGAAATCGGGTAACCACGATAGATGGCTGTGCATGGATATGGCTCATGATCTGCGCAAACGCGCGGGTGTATGATTGCATGAACTGTCGGTCTTTTAGAAATGGCTCTGCAAACCCACAGAGCCCTGGAACCGGAAATAATTGCTATTGTGACCTTGTTCACCGCTCATGGCTTACTAGAACCTGTTGTCATCATCTGATGACTCGACTGCATCCAAACCAGCGAACAGTGTTTTCGATAATTACGAAAATAATGTTTCCATGCCATAGTTTTTGCTTTCTTTCTAAAACGGAAAGTCTGATGTCCCAAATATCCACATCCTGCTGAGCTGAGCAGAAGTCAAATCTGAAATGGGCTGACCATTCTTGTGCGAAAGCCGCTTACCAGAGGGCTGCTTTACGGTGAACGACAAGCGTCAGCACAGGTGGTCAGAAAGAAAAACCGCTACAAGAAAACTCCAAGACATCACTGAAAAGTTTTGGTACTGACCCTGAGTCCTAAAACAGTGGCATTAGATACCCCCCCCCCCCCCCCCCCCCCCCCCCCATCCCGACTGGCGAAGTTGCATTAACAACAAATCTGCCACTTTCATGAGCAATGGGGCTGTAGGGGAAACGTGAACGTCGCAATCCAGGGCAATCTCCTACTCATCTTCAGTTCCTGCCGACGAAATTTTCTGATCTGCGGCGGAGCCTTTCGTGCCTGCACTAACCTGATCAGCCACAGTCGGACACAGCAAACCAAACCCTCTTCAGTCTGAAATCTTCGGTCATCACCAACCACGACAGACAAATAACTTTGTGTTTCTTGTGGAGATGATGACTGCTCCCACATGAAGACAAACTAATTTCGCCAAGGAAGTAATGTTTTTTCGTCCATGTCCATTCATTTTAGTTCCACAAACACAGCTTGCCTATTAGCAGACTTCCACAAAATAAGCTAAATCTGTTTCTACTTAATCTCGCCAATAGTTGAATGTTGCCTGACGACAAATCAGTTCAGTGTTGTGTGTGAAGTGTGTCACACGGCGTATATAGTATCATTCAGCAAAATCATTTCAATTTTTGATATTCAAGAGCTATGAAGGAAGGGGGGGGGGGGGGGGGGGGGGGGGGGGGGGGGGAGAGAAAAGGCAAAACTGTTTTAATGAACTCGATGAAATATGAAGTGATGGAATGTGGTCTAAGGATTGATCCGTTACAGTTTAGTACTGATCCATGAAGTGTATCTGGATCAAACGTAGATCCAGGATCTACTCACATGTTGTATCACATTGTTACAGAATTTTCTGTTAGATATACACTTTGCAAAGTTACCAATGTTAATTGATAACTATCAAAGAATCAACATATTTACGTGCCCTATAAAACGGTTTGGTAATGTGTTAACAGTTTGTAATTTGTAAGAGAAGCACAAGGGAAGTAAGTCCTTTGATTCCCTCTAACTATTACTTCTCCTATCAGAAAGTTCATTTGACCATCGTGGGAGTTTGCACTCTCTCGAATGACCTAATTATTACCCTTTTCTTGATGGTAATCAGTCTTAAGTGTGAATACGGCAATTATGACTTCTGATACAAGTAACTGGCCATAGAAAACACGCTTCATTACTTCATTCTCTACGACTGACCCCATAACCCCTTCGCCAACCCTTCTCCCATACCCTCCCCCTTCCTCCTGTGATGTAATCATCATCCCAGTCCAAACACGGAATTCCCCAGTGCTCAGACGAACTATCGGAAAAACAATTCCGTTCAGCATCGCCACCCAAATCATGTCCCAAGCCCCGTGACGTCAGTTCCTACCGCAGTGCGCATGTCGGCAGCGTGAGAATGTTCAGTTCAGGTTGAAGACGGTTTCCATTTCTTTGTGTGTGTGTGTGTGTGTGTGGTGTGTGTGTGTGTGTGTGTGTGTGTGTGTGTTTGGGGGGAGGGGAGGAGTGGGTGCTTCAGTATTAAAAAACAAAAGAAAGGGGGATATTCTTTGGTTTTATTTGCCACCAAAGCAATCAGCTGAGGGCTGGGAAAAGCAAAACAAAACAAAAGGAAAACTCAACAAGAACAAACAAATTCTAATCAGACGGACAAATAAGCAATAACTACCAAATCAATACAATCGTGTAAAAACTGTTGAATCAAATTGTTGAGGCTTTTTGTTTGTTTGTTGCTTTGTTTGTTTTGGGGTCGATTTTTGTGAGTTTCAGTTACGTTCGATTCAGGAAGCATTCCTGCACGTGTAAGAAAAAAAAAATTAAAAAAAGCACATTGTGTCTATACGTTTTTAATCCTCAAAAACCTTCTTACGTCACTGTTTTTTTTTTCACACATTATTTTCTCATTTCTATTATTTTGAGAATAATTTCGAACCTTACTTACATGGTAAGAAAAACCTGTTTTCCCTAATTTGCGGACCATGTCTTAGCCAAGATTATGAGAGTGGTGACACAGCGTGGTTGCCTCAGCTACTGCTCACTGAATTCCGGCCTTTGCTCGGCTTCGTCATCCCCGATGTTAAGTGCAGGCTGTTCACAGCTTCATGTTCTGTTCCTCACAGTTATGTGCAGGAGCTTCTTGACGTTCCATAAGAAAATAGAAGGGGGAAGGAATCCCATGAAATGGAGGGGTAGGGGGATATAGAGGAGAAAAACGAAGAAACTAAGATTTCAACATTGGTATTTTAAACAGAAGAAGAAGAAGAAGAAGAAAAAAGAAAGAAAGAAGAAGAAGAAGAAAGAAAGAAGAAGAAGAAAATGATGATGATGATGATGATGATGATGATGATGATGATGATGATGATGATGATGTTTTTATGATGAAGATGACGAGGACGACGACGACAATGATGATGATGCCGATGATGATGATGATGATGATGATGATGATGATGATGATGATGATGATGATGATTATGACGGCGACGACGATGATGATGCGATGATGATGATGATGATGATGATGATGATGATGATGATGATGATGAAGAAGAATTAATACACAGATGAACTAGAGTGTTTCCAGAGCCTGATGGTAAACTATTGGGAAAAGTATTGGATTCCCACAACCTGGTAACCAAATTGTGACCCTACTTGAGGGACTCTCACAACCAGTGAACAACTTCAGATAACTGTTGGACTTCCAGAGCGCGCTCAACAACTTTCAGGACGATTGTAGGGGGTTCCCAGAAACTGGTGACTGACTCTTGGGGCACCTGTATGGTTTCTTCAGCCTGATTATCATCTCTTGGGACAACTGTGGAGGTCCAACAACCTAGTGACCAGCTCAAGGGACCACTGTAGGGTCTTACCAGCCCAGTGACTACCTAACTCTTGCGACTACTGTAGGATTTCCCACAGCATGGCCATTAACTCTAGGGGACAACTGTAGGACTCCCACAGCAGCATGGCTACCAACTCTAGGACAACAGTAGGATTTCCACAGCATGGCTGTTAACTCTAGGGACAACTGTAGGATTTCCACAGCATGGCTACCAACTCTAGGGGCAACTGTAGGATTCCCACAGCATGGCTACCAACTCTAGGGACAACTGTAGGATTCCCACAGCATGGCTACCAACTCTAGGGACAACTGTAGGATTCCCACAGCATGGCTACCAACTCTAGGGACAACTGTAGGATTCCCACAGCATGGCTACCAACTCTAGGGACAACTGTAGGATTCCCACAGCATGCAGCATGGCTATTAATTCTTGGAACAACTGAGGGTTTCCAACGGTCTGTTGACCAACACTCCAGGTTCACTGTAGGGTTCACATATCTTGGTGACTGACACTTGGAATGACCATGAAGTTTCCACAATCCAGTAAATGAATCATACTATAGCGTTTTCCACAGTCTGCCGATTAAATCCTGGACACCTGTAGCGGTCCATGATCTGATAATTAACTCTTGGGACAACCGTAGGGTTCTTAGAGCCTGCTGACCACCTCTCGGGACAAGTATCATAATCATTTCCTCCGCGCCTGATGACTGGGACAACTGTAGATTTCTAATAGCTTTGTGACGAACTCTTAGAGGGAAAAGTATGCTCTCATTGTTTGCTGGACGATCTCGAAACAGCTGTAGGAGTCCCACAGGCTGGAGACTAGCTTGTGGGACAACTGCACGGCATCCGCATCCCGTGACTAACTCTTGGGACAAATGCAGGGTTCTCACAGCATTCCCGCAGTCAGATGACCAACTGTTGGGACAATTGAAGGGTTCTCAAAGCCTGGGGATCAACTCTTGGTATACTTTTAAAGGATCCCACAGCCTGGTGACTTAACCTGGGACAACTGTAAGGTTCATTCAAACCCGTCCATGCGATCAAATCTTGGGACTGCTGCAGGGTACTTACAGCCCTACCAGAGAAGATCAACTCTCGTGGTAATTGTAGACTTCTCTGAACCACCAACCGGAAGCGATCTGTTCTGTAGGATTTCCAGACCAGACTCAAGGTGACCAACTCCTAGAATAACTGTAGAGTCCACAAAGCCTACCAGGGATAATCAGCTCTCAGGATAACTGTACAGTTTCAAGAACATACCAACGAAAATCAACTCTTACAACAGCAGAGTTCCCAAAAATATACGAGTGGTGAACAACTCTTTGGAAGATTGGGGGTTCCCAGAATATACCAGAGGTGATCATTCTCTTGAAATAATTGCAGAATTCCAACAGCTACCCAGACCGTGAGCTGAAGGAAATAAATTGGTGGGAAGGGCGATAATCAGAACCCACTTCAGTGAAAGGTGTGATAAATTTCAAACCTTCCTCGACCGCCTGCCGTTTCTTGACCTACTCAGCAGACAGCTTCGCCTGAGCGTGCTGCATAAAATACGATGGAAAAGGAAGCATGGTGGAACCCGTTTATCACTGACAGAATTTCTGGCAGGTACTTGACGATAGGCTGAGATGGATCACTTCCCAGCGGTGGATCTCATGACCTGATTGCATGCCACGCTGTATGTTAACAACAGATGAAACTAGTTTCTTGCTTCGTGTACTTCGTGTCACGTGTATGATTACAAAAGCGCCCAAGTTCTAATATTCATCGACTTTGTTGTCGCTTCTTGTCTTAATGTCTAGTGTTGCTTTTGGCATTTGAATAAAACCCTGTCCATCCCTGTGGTTTGGCCAGTTACAAAAAGACATCCAAAGACTCCGGGAGATCGTGCAATCTACGGTATCAAAAAGAGCGTAACTTTTAATTGTTTAACGGTACTATGTGACGTTTTGATCTGTATAGTGATTTCTTGATTCTAAATATCAAAATTATCCACATTCTTTGTGAATCACGAGTTTAATCAAACAGAAGCTGTCACACACTGAAAGTACACGTTCACAGTGGATATCTATGTAACACAGTGATCAATGTCTTCATTTCAACATACCATCCAGCGAATGAAAGTACGCTAAACTGAATGCTGAATAATTGATTGATGGGAAACAGACAGAAAGACAGGAAAGAAAAATAAAGCAAAGAAAAAAGAAAGAAAGAAAAAAAGAGGCAGAAAAAGAAGGAATGATGATAAGAAGAACACTGAAGTACATGCCTCCCCCCCCCCCCCCTCCCCCCCCCCCCCCCCCCCTTTCCCTCCCCTCCCAAGTCTAGTCATTGTGATGATAACCTCCGTTAACTCATGGACACTAGCTTCCAATCGAGCCAGGCCATGTTTTCAACTCTTAATAGCCACTTGCACTACGAATTCAGTATTCGCCAACACTGGCAACTGTTAAACTGTTACAGTCTCTCTCTTCCAAACACTCCTGCCTCCATCCCTTTTGAACCCATACTCCCTCTATATAAGATAAGATCATGGAAAAAGGGTCGCATTTTAACTATATCACGATCTCTGTCTTCTTCCAGCATCTTCCAGGTTATTTCAGTCCTGCTATAGTGAGTCTTGATTTGGTGCAGTCATAAACCATCGATGCAGAGGATTGTTGAGGCGCATTGGCAACACTAAAAACAGAACGAGATAAGAGGCCAGCTGCTGACCCCACGTTCTACAAACGTTAAAGGAAAACACCAATCAGCACACTACAGAGCATTTCAAAATTCAAGTCCAGTGGGACATAACTCTCATCTTCATTGATGTTCACTGAGCTCTGTGGAGCAGCTTAGTACATTGAACAATGCTTTATTTCCATTCACTTCATCATGTTTTTTTATTTTTATTTTTTTTTTTTAGACATTTTTTTTTTAATGCTGATCGATGAGAATGAGGATGATTAAGATGATGCTACGGATTTCCATTTCGGTCTGAGGACTACATGACAGGGCTGTACTCTACGCTTCTTTCATAATATATCCCGGGGCGTCAACCAGGCCCGAGAGATACAGGCACCTGCAGTGTTGGTCAGGAAATTTGAGCAACACTCTCAGACACGCATCCATTAAGTGGATGAAACTCGACTGTGTGGTCCGAGTCTTCCCAACTGAGCCCGTAGCAAACTCAACTCTGGGTAGGAGCCGGTCGGGGCAGAAAAAACCCACATTACTCTGATGGGATTGGAACCCACGACCTCCCAGCCGGGAGTCCGCGACGCTAACCACTTCGCCACGGCGGCTGGTCACTTCATGTTATTCTGTTTCTTACTCCCTCTCCCCCCTCTCTCTCTGTGAATGTGCGTGTGTGTACGAGTGTGTGTGTGTGTGGTGTGGGGGGGGGGGGGGGGGGGGGGGGGGGGGGGGGCGATGTGCATGTGAATGGCTAAATAGATACATGCCTGTTATGGTGATTAAATATATCAATTGGCAAAAGGTCACAGTCAAACGTGAATCAATGCTACGTAAGAAGAAAAAACCAACCAAACAAAAAACACAATAGTTCATCGAACAAATCAATATTCAAACATTCTAAAGATTGCGTCCATGAATGTCAAGCGAGTCGGCAGCCCATCTTACAGGTGGTAGATAGAAAACCAAATCGTATGCACATCCAGATTTAGAAACTGGAGAGATGTTGTCGATCGTTCCTCTTCCATTGCAGGAACATCATGCTGTTGCTCCATCCCTGTGTCCAACGCAGCTCCCAGGAACAGCCACCTTCCCTCATATAGCAATCAGCAGAATAGGAATGTTTAATCGAGTTTGAAGGCCAAGGCCCGATTCTGGAGGGGCATACAAGCAATCGAACAAAATAGGTTAACTAGTGATACGCATAGAAAAACAATGTAAAGAAATTCATGACAATAAATGAAATACATCATTAAATGAGGTATTAGGTAGTATTAGGTAGCACCACGAAGCCTTCTTCTGTGCTTCACACACACAGACACAGACATACAGACACACACACACACACACACACACACACACACACACACACACACACACACACACACACACACACACACATACTCACACACACACACACACACACACACACACACACACACACACACACACACACACACACACACACACGCACATCCAAAGAGGACACAACAGTAATCCTATCTTGAAATGACATGGGTCGGTAATATACTTTGGCTGGATAAGTTTTGTACTGAGATTATAATTATAGTGCAGGGCAATATAGCAAAAAACGAATTTCATCTTCCCTTGCTGAAGCATATAAAACGGCATATCAATTCGACATCGGCAGGGCTGGAATATCTTAAACGATGGCAAGCAATGTCAGAAACACCAAACCTAAATCTAGCCAATGTGCTCATGATATATCGATTGATTTGTATACTAATATATGGTTCTAACTCATGAGTAGTCTTAAAATGTCTTACTGTATGAATCTATCGCCATGATTGACATGTTCATGCCAGTCCTGCCATCTACAGTCAATAATCCTCTCTTTAAAACATTTCAAAAAACCCAGATACGTCCTGAACACCCTGGTCATCATCCCAAACAAATCCAATCAGCAGAGAGAGAGAGAGAGAGAGGAGAGAGAGAGGAGAGAGAGAGAGAGAGAGGAGAGACCGACAGACACGAGGGAGGAGGGGAGAGAGAGAGAGACAGCCCAGCCAGCCAGACAGACAGACAGACAGACACGGGGGGGGTTGAGGGAGAGATACTAAAGGAGGAAAAGACAAACATCAGGAAGGTAGTTTAAAGGAAAGAGAGGGACGAATATCGAAAGGGAAGGACAGAGGAAACAAGACTGATGAATAGTAAGAGAGAAAAATGCAGGAAAGAGAGGGTCAACTGTCTAGATGAAAGGATAAAGGGAAGAGAAAGAGAATGATGAGCATCAACAGCGAAGAATAAGTAACGAGAATGACGGACTGTAAGCCTGTAAGAGAAAAATAAAGAGAGAGAGCATATCGGGAGTGAAAGATAAAGGAAAGAGACAGACAGGCATCAAGAGGAAAGGACAGCAAAAGAGAGGGACAAACATCGAGAGGGAATAATGACGGAATAAGAAAGACGAACATCAGGAGGGAGGGATTAAGAAACAGAGAGGGACGAACATCAAGAGAAAAGGATGAATGACAGAGTGTGACAAACATCAAGAGAGATAAACAAAGGAAAGAGAAGGACGAAATCAACAGCGTAGGATGAACAGAGAGGGTGTGAAGGAAGTGGAACCGATTTACAGTGTACTAGATAAGATGATAATCGGCCAGTTAGCATAAGGCACCTCAGCTAGTACAGACCTTCGGGATGAGTGAAGGAGGTCGAAGCTGGAAGGTCGAACATTTACTTTTCAACTAATGAGTTATAATATCCGTATACCCACTTCCCCCTATTTCCGTTCTCCATCTACCAACGCCGGATCCATCAGCACATTTCTAGCTCATTCCCTCCGTCACCGAAGTCTATAACATAACAGGCCCTTTGTGCTGACTGGAAGTCTGAAGCACGCACTCAGAACAGCCACAGAGGGGCAGCCAACATCTGTCTGTCTTATGTCGGTAGTCTGACCTAAACAGGGAGATCGTATTTAGAAGTACAGACCAGTGCAGCATTCATCTTTAGTTCAGTGAATCGCTCACTCTCTCTGCGCTAAACAAAACGGGTTCTTCAACTGCATTAGGGTCCAGACAACGAGCTTTTATCAATACTTCAACACTGTTGTTTACAAAGCAGATTTCTACTTTCAAAGTTGTGTGTCATAATTAATGGTATCGAATTTCCTTGCCATTTAACTTTATCAATTATTTACTTACATTACACAAACGAGATCACTAGTGTTCTGAAATCAGTGACTATGGCTCGTGTGTGCATGCATTTCATACATCAAGCATCATAATTTGTCTCTTCAACGTATTTACCGGCCCTCTGGTGGTAAGCTACAAAGAGTTCGAAAATGCTGAGCAATGTGCAAATGTTTTTCGAAAAGAGCAAAAATGACAAGAAGAAAAAGACACATCAGAAGGTACGGGTGGGACCCAGAGAAGTGCTATCATCAACTGCCGCACAAAACAGCTGGGAGCGATCCTGCACCACCCTTGGAAGCCTAAGA
>JADBJO010008243.1:25000-27500 GCA_016801955.1 Conus betulinus | reverse complement strand
CACCCCATCTCCAGTCATCGATCCCAAATAGAACAAACATTCCTCTTCATTTCTTGGCTCGTGTCTAAGGTGTTTCATGACATAGCGCTTTCTTTCCAACAGCGTGGTCCTCTAATCTGCAAGATATCTGAGTTAGCAATCTAAGGGGTTGACTTCATCCGTCACAACCTGCCTGAAGATGCCACTGAAAGTGTGTGTGTGTGTGTGTGTGTGTGTGTGTGTGTGTGTGTGTGGTGTGTGTGTGTGTGTGTGTGTGTGTGTGTGTGTGTGTGTGTGGTGTGTGTGTGTGTTGTGTGTGTGTGTGTGTGTGTGTGTGTGTGCGTGCGTGTGGGTGTGTGTGTGTGGGTGTGTGGTGTGGGGGGGGGGGGGGGTGGTGTGGGGGGAGTGGGTGCGTGTGTGTGAAAGACAGGAGGGTAGAGAGAGATAGAGACAGAGAAGAAGGGGGGGGGGGGGGTATTCTTTTCTGGAAAACTTTATGTAGTCACAACATTATAAAAATCGAACAAACAAAACAAAAAATTATACAGACAATACAGGGCCTACAGTAGACTGCTCATTCTGATTCTTGATCCCTATGCACGTAACTGCGTGTGTGGTGTCCATAAAATTTCATCTGTTTTTCTTTCTAGTAACACGACTTCAAAGAAAAAAAGACAGACAGAAAGGTTCCTTTCACAACAACCACAAGCACGGCACAGGAAGGATGCAGCGAGGAAACCTACAACGGGAGTAAACACAGGAGTACGTTTGAAGAACAACAGGCTATTAGTTACAAACAATGCATGCTGCTTTGGCTTCTACGCTGTCATCCAGTAAACAAAAACAAAACAAAACCACACACACACACACACACACACACACACACACACACACACACACACACACACACACACACACACACAGAGGCACGCACGCACGCACGTACACACACACACACACACACACGCGCGCGCGCGCGCGCGCGCGCGCGCGCGCGCGCACACGCACACACGCACGCACGCACGCACACACACACACACACACACACACACACACACACACACACACACACACACACACACCTACACACACACACACACACACACACACACACACACACACACACACACACACACACACGTCCGCATGCACGGGCGCGCGTTTTCGCTAGCGCGCGGGCGCGCGAACACACACACACACACACACACACACACACACACACACACACACACACACACACACACACACACACACACACACACACACAAACACACACACACACACGCACGCGCGCGCGTGCGCGCGCACACACGCAAACACACACGTACACACACACGCGCACACACACACACACACACACACACACACACACACACACACACACACACACACACACACACACACACACAGAGCAGAGGCAGGTTCATACGCAAGACAGCCATGTTGCTTTTGTTTGTTCTGTTTGTGGCAGCGTTTGTTAGACTTTGCATACTGAAATGTGTCTTTGGTGAATGCTTGAAGAAGGGGGAAGAAGAGAAGAAGGGGGGGGAGGTCAGGAGGAAGGTGACAGGGGCTGGCTGCCCCGGAAACTTCATTCCTCACGCAGTCAACGACACGTAAGAATTGGGCAAGTGTTGTTTGCCGAATGCAAGGACCCCCATCCCAAAGAGTCGTTCTATGCGTACCGGTTCACTTTGGATTCTCTTTGGATTCTCTCTGGTTCGCTGGCGCTACATCTCTCTCCCTCCCATCGACTTCCCCAATTCTCTCGCCTGCTTTGCCTGCTTCATCCGTCCACTCCCTTCAGCACGTACAACATTCTGCCGCTTGACGTGTTCTCAGAAAAAAATAAGACCTGAACGGGTTGCACTCTCCACTGGCTGCCTGTCTCTCACTTAGGTTGCAGTGTAAGATCAATACGCACAGCCATCAATGCGCTCACAACTCCGTCCTTTCCTGTTTCCGCGACTGACTTCAACCCTATACTCCATCTCATTGTCTACGTTCTACTTTCCTTCCGAATTTCCATTTGAACAAGCACCTGTCGTCACAGCTCTTTCTCTGTCTCTGACCCACATATCTGGAACGAGTTTCCTCTTCGTCAAAAAGCAGCTCCAGATTTTGGCTAAAGCTGTCGTCAAGACCTTTCTGTTCCTTTCTGATTTTCCCCTT
Organism: Conus betulinus; assembly: GCA_016801955.1. Lineage (NCBI taxonomy): Eukaryota > Metazoa > Mollusca > Gastropoda > Neogastropoda > Conidae > Conus > Conus betulinus. The sequence continues at coordinate 25,349 of JADBJO010008243.1, read as the reverse complement.
TTCCTTTGTCTTCTGTCTGTTTCTTTGTCCTATTTTTTGTGTGTGTGTGTGTCTCCGTCTCTGGTTTGCTAAGTAATGGCATGCATGTGTGCAGATGGTGTGTTCAAGTACTGGTGGACGCTATGCCTTGTTCTACTCTTTCCAACCTGCCTATCACGCCGCTCAAATCGCCTGAAATTGCGCTGTTGACAATGGTAAATGGAATGCTCGTTACCCTTGATGATGGTCCAATTTATGTCTTTTACTGTCTGGAACTCTTGCTGCATTTGATACCATGGATCACGCTATTTCTTGTCTCGTCTCTAATTCACTTTCAGCATTTATAAAATTGCACTCTCCTGGCTTCATT
>JADBJO010008243.1:0-20000 GCA_016801955.1 Conus betulinus | reverse complement strand
AGTCGAGGGCCAGAAGCCAAGACGTAAAGAGACCAAACTTATGTAAACTGAAGAACAAACTCGTCGCGCTCAAGGAACGCCTGTATAATGGCATTACACTTCAGGCTCAGTATCCAGAAGCACCAGCCAAGACAGTGACGTCCTGGGAAGATGAAGCCAGAGAGTGGACGAGGATGTACTTTGAACCTTTTTGTGCCGCTTCACCGGGAAAAGGACAGATATTGATTTAGGTCTTTGCTGTTTGTTTGTGTATGTGTTTAACCACTTGCCAACGGGTGAAATGATCGAACATGCGAATTAACTTTCATGCCACTGTGACCACTGGGTAAAGGTTCACTCGGTGGAAGTCTACGAGGCGAAGGTCCACGCCCCCTTACTATCTTCCCCCTGCTCCTTGGCTACAATTGGTTTGTGGCACTTGGTCTCCCGACCCCCCCCCCCCCCCCCCCCCCCTCCCCCCCACACTCCGCCTCCCACTCAATCTCATTTGTCATGGAGAAAACACTGACACTTGAGCTACGTAATTGTGTACTAACCCCTTCAGCCATCTTCCCTACTTCTCTCCTATACCAGAGCCTGTCTGTTTGTTTTACTACCCGTTGTGAATGCTGTGATTCTCACTTTTCTCTCCTGACCCCTTACCAGCCCCCCCAGCAGCCTCGCCGCCCGCGTCCCCCCCCCCCCCCCCCCCCCCCCACCCACCCCCCACCTTTCTCCTGCACTGTCCCTGTGGATCACCCGTTTACGTTGGTTCACATCCATTTATGTTGTTCGTAGATATGAGCAAATTAGAAAATGAAAAATAAACTGAACTGAAAAATAACAATAACAGGTAATTTGCGTGTACTGTTCATCTTTAGTGTGTGTGTGAGTGAGTGTGGGTGTGTGTGTGTGTGTGTGTGTGTGTGTGTGTGTGTGTGTGTGTGTGTGTACGTGTACGTGCGCGCACGTGCGTGCGTGCGTTTATATGTGTGCACACGTGTATGTCTGTGTCTTTGTGTGTGAGTCTGTGTAAATGCGTGTATGCTTGAGAGAGAGAGAGAGAGAGAGAGAGAGAGAGAGAGAGAGAGAGAGAGAGAGAGAGACAGACAGACAGACAGACAGACAGACAGACAGACAGACAGGACAGACAGAGGGTTCATTAGCGGTCATGGCTTTAGCATGCTGCATTTCGCAACACGGTTATATATAGACATAAGACCAAAGCTGGATTGAGAAACAGACAAGGTTCAGATACTTGTTCAATATTTAAGCTGGATTCGCCTTCTGCTGCGGGAGTAAACTGGCAAATACATTAACATCATGGGCTGTCCCTATCATGTACGAGCACAATTCATTAACACACGTCCCCCTAAATATACACACTATTTCTTGTACTAACAACAGAAACAACAACAACGATGACAAGAATAATGATGATAACAAAAACAACAACAGTACACAACGATATAATATATAATGATAATCATAATAATAATGATAATAACAATAACAACAGCAACAACAACAATCATCATCATCATCATCATCATCAGCAGCAGCAGCAGCAGCAGCAGCAGCAGCAGCATGATGTACAAAAATAGTGGTAGGGAAGGAGAGGGAGTAGTTGGCTCTAATCGTTTTTTCTTCAAGGCGATCAAAGCCTATCTATTCAAATATCCCTTTGTGATAAAGTAATTTTTTATGCTGATCGATGAGAATGAGGATGATTAAGATGATACTACGGATTTCCATTTCGGTCTGAGACTACATGACAGGACTGTACTCTACGCTTCCTTTCATGATATATCCCGGCGTCAGCCAGGCCCGAGAGATACAGGCACCTGCAGTGTTGGTCAGGAAATTTGAGCAACACCCTCAGAAACACATCCATTAAGTGGATGAAAAACTCGACTGTGTGGTCCCAGTCTTCAAAACTGATTCCGCAGCAAAACTCAACTCGGGGTAGGAGCCGGTCGGGGCAGAAAAACCGATATGAATCTGATGGGATTCGAACCCACGACCTCCCAGCCGGGAGTCCACGACGCTAACCACTTCGATACTATACTATAAATGCGCGCGCGCGCGCGCGCGCGTGTGTGTGTGTGTGTGTGTGTGTGTGTGTGTGTGTGTGTGTGTGTGTGTGTGTGATGTAGATATGAGCATGAGTGGTTAAGCAGACGCATGCATGTTATCCAGGATAATAATGAATGAAAGGCCTCAGTGAAGAGAGAGTAAATGTGACATGAAAGAAAGAAGAATGATAGCTCCTCGAACAAAATGAATATTCAAGACATCAAGCGCGCTAAAGATAGCGTTCATGAATGTCAAGCCAGTCAGCAGCCCATCTTACAGGTGGCGGATAGGAAACCAAATGGTATGCACATCCAGATTTAGAACTGGAGAGATGTTGTCGATCGTTCCTCTTCCATTGCAGGAAAATCATGCTGTTGCTCCATCCCTGTGTCCAACGCAGCTCCCAGGAACAGCAACTCACTTCTCTCATAAGAGCAATAGGCACAGAGAGAAAAGAGGGAAGGGGAGATAAGAAGACGAGAGACAGAGACAAACAGACAAACAGAGACAGGGAGAGACAGAGGACGCAGAGATATAGAGAGACAGCAAAAACACACACACACACACACACACACACACACACACACACACACCACACACACACACACACAGAGGCAGACAGACAGACAGACGACAGACAGACAGACAGACTGGCAGACAGACTGGCAGTCAGACAGGCAGTCAGGCAGCCAGACAGGCAATCAGGCAGTCAGGCAGGCAGTCCCGGCAGGCAGTCACGCGGTCCAGGTGGTCAGGCAGGGGGTAAAGGAAGGAACAGGTTGTAAAGTGGGGTGGGATGGAGAAGGGCGAGAGGAAAGGGGAGGGGGCGTGAGGACGGAAGAGAGGGTGGATGAAGACAGAGTGGGAAAAAGAATCAAAGAACAGATGAAGAAAGATGAAGAAAAACCTAAAAAAAACCCCAAAAGATTGATGCGGGCCCGAGCCAGAGCCTGAAAAAGGAAATACCTAGAGCTAAGAAAGTGACCAAATTATTAACGTGGAAAGATGAAGGAAAGAGGGGTGGGGGCGGGGGCGGGGTGGGGTGGGGGTGGTGACCCAAAGATCAAGCACAGGGAACGAGCAAAACAAAGAGAGGGACAGACATTAAGAGGGTAGGATTACAGAAATAGAGGAACGAGCATCATCAAGAGAGAAAGATGAAGGCAAACAAAAAATAAACATTAAGCTGAAGAGCACAGGAAACAGAGGAGAAGTATCAGAAAGAACGTTAAAGGAAAGAGAGAGGGAACAAACATCAAGGGGAAAGGATGAATAAATGCGAGATACCAAACATAACAAAGAGAATAATACAGGAAACAGAGGCATGCGCATTAAGAGGGAAGGATAAGAGATGGGCAAATATCAAGAGGTGAGGATAAAGGAACAGAAGGACGAACGTCAAGAGCATAAGGATAAAGGGAAGAGGCGAATGAACATTAAGAAGGAAAAATAAAAAAGAGAGGGGGGGGTGCTGAATATATGTAGGGAAGGATAAAATGTCAGAGAAGGACGAATAGTAATAGAAAACGATGAAAGAAAGACATGGACAACATGAAGAATGAAAGATAAATGGGAAAAGAACAAACATCAAGAGGCAAGGATGAAGGAAAGAGACGGACAAACCTCAAATAGGATAGCACAGAAAGAGAGAAGGACGAACTTCTTGAGGGGAGAAATAACAGAAAGAGAAAGACAGAGGATGGTGCCATCTAGAGCGAAGACAAAAGGAAATTGAGAGACAGAAAAGCAAGAGGGAAGGATGAAGGAAGATAGGACCAACACTGATAGGGGAAAAAAGAGGATTAAACAGTAAGTGGAAGGATGAAGAAAGAAGAGGTGTAAACATCAAAATGAAAGGATGGTAAAGAGAGGGACAAACACTGAGACACGAGGATGAGGAGTTCCAAATGCGAGGTAAGAATAAAAGACTTATCTGGACAGAGAGTAAACGAAAAGAGCTGAAGAAAACCAGATGTAGGTAAATATGAAAAAAATTACGAAGAAAGGATGAACTGGAGGACAAGCATCAGGGGAGCGGATGAAGGAATCAGAGAGCTGAATATCAACAGGAAAGTTTATCTTTCTGTTTTCTGGCCAGCAGCACTGTCTGTCTATCCTCCTCCTCCTCCTCCTCATCACAGCATCAGCAGCAGCAGCAGCAAGAGCAGCAGCAAGAGCAGCAGTATGATTGGTAAATGGTTTCATTAGCATTATCAGTCTTAGATCATTATCATTGTTTTGAACGGGTTCACAAGTTGCCCGCAGCTAACAAACTCCAAACCGTGTCACAAACATCAGGCTAATGCAAGCTTCAGCAATCATGAAAAAAAGAGTATGGAAAACTCCTTTTTCTGACGAATGGAAGTATTCTTCATCAGAGCACGCTAGCTGTTGTGGTTATGCTTTTACACAAATTAGTCAACGTACGATATATCAAGCGTTGAATCATACATGGAAGGATAGAAAATGAAACGAAAAAAAGGGGGAGAGAAAGGAGTGAAAAATAGAAGATTTCAGATCTTTTTGGTCAATGAAGAAGGCAAGCAAAGCATGAAAACATATCTATAGCCTGCATGCCACTGAGGCCACAGAAGCAGAAGAAGAAGAAAGAAGAAGAAGAAAGAAGAGAGAAGAAGACTTGAAGAAGACGAAGAAGGCAAGAAGACGAATTAGAGACGAAGAAGAAGAAGAAGAAGAAAGGAAGACAGAAGAAGAAGAAGAAGAAGAAGAAGAAGTGGTAAGAGAGGAAGGAGAAAGAAAGACATGGGGCAAACATCACGCACAGTAGGATGACAGAGAGATGAATATCAGAAAAGAAACATGAAAGAAAGGCGGGGCAGACTTAGCCATGAAGCAGGAATGGGAAGGGGTGGAGGGAAGGAGTCCACTGCTGGGAAAGAGAAGGGCAAATATGGGAATGTAAAATTACGAAAAAGGTGGATATCATGATGGGTATGAATTTAAGAGAGAGAGAGAGAGAGAGAGGGAAGAGAGAGAGAGAGAGAGAGAGAGAGGGGAGAGAAAGAGAGAGAGAGAGAGATAGAGGAGAGAAGAAGAAGAAGAGAGAAGGGGAGAGCGAGAGAGAGACAGAGACAGAGACAGAGACAGAGATAGAGAGAGAGAGAGAGGTGGTGAGGGTAGTGATGATGGTGGTGGGAAAGGCATACATGTTCACAGAGACGGTGACACACATACACATTCCACTGAGATAAACACAGAAAGGGCCGGTGAACACATACACATCAATTCCCCCTGTCGAATCGATCAGTCTGTGCAGACATTTACTCTTCGACTAATGATCTAGACTATCCACGTACCCACGCTCCTCGATCCCCTTCTCCATTCACCAAGGCTGGGTTGGTTATTAGCACATTTCCAGGCCCTTCTCTCTGGCACCAAACGTCTAATGTAATAGGCCCTCTTGTGCTGACGGCAAGTCTGAAGCAGACACTCAGAAGAGCCACAGAGGGCAGCCTACATCTGTCACAATCTTATGTCGGTACCTATGTCTGTCCTAACCTGGAGACTGTGTTTAGAAGCATTGTCTCTGTGCCAAAGTAAAAACGCGTACCCCTTGTTGTCCTATGGTTCAGCAACGATGAAACATTCGTTAAGTACTGTTGGGTTACGTGCCACATTCCTACTTTCAACCGGTGCTGTGTCGTGATACACCCTATCAAGTATGATTTCCACTTGACATTATCATTATCTTATTTATATCATGCGAAAGAGATCTTAGTATTTTGAGATCAAATTGTTACTCCGTGCATGCTTTTGAATTATCAATGGTCATGATTAATCTCCTCACAACATGTACAGCCCCTCTGTTGGCAAAAGACATGGACCTTTTTTACACCGCGTGGTGTGCAAAGAAACAGCAAATATGACACTTGTAATGACAAATATTCATATCGCCTCATAAAGACAATATTTGATAACGCATGAAAATTACATTTATAGCTGATAGTCATCTGCCCTTTTCATGATAAAAAAAAATTGAAGTAAACTCTGGAACAGGGCTTATGATGTCAGTACCTTCCCTTACCACATCACCGTTAGTCTTGAGTCTGTGTCCTATAGTATCCCATACAAGTGTTTATGTGGCCAGCCTGTCGTAAACAGAACAGCATATTTCAAACGCGCAGACCATTACCGTGCCATGTGTAGGCCAGCAGGGCAGCTATGGTCACAGCATTCGTCTTCTCTTCTTCAAAATGTCACGTAGGTCGCAAGGCTCTGTAGCAGAACTCGAGTGTGTGTGAGCTATTTTTTTTCTATTTCCAATATCTTGCTCAATTTTTATGTTTAAGTTTGTTGTTGCGTTTGAACCTGAGACGTATGAAATCTATAAAACATGTTCTCCTTCACTATGTGCACGATATACTTGACTGGCCAAAAGAAGAGAGAGAGAGAGAGAGAGAGAGAGAGAGAGAGAGAGAGAGAGAGAGAGAGAGAGAGAGAGAGAGAGAGTTTTTTTTTATAAGAGGCTAACTCATCCTAACAGGATTTTTCAAGTACCAAGGGAATGAGCAATGAACTGCAGCAAATACTGATTCAAAAGAGAAAACAGTAAATAGTCTTGCGAAAGTAAGTTGAAAAATCAATGGAATATCAAATAGAAAGTAAAGAGGAAATCATACGTGTGTGCGTTTGTATCCGTGTGTGCACACACCAACATGCAAGCATGCGTGCCTGCGCATAGGTGTGCGTGCGTGTGCGTGCGTGCGCGCGCGCGCGCGCGCGCGCGCGCGTGTGTGTGTGTGTGTGTGTGTGTGTGTGTGTGTGTGTGTGTGTGTGTGTGTGTTGTGTGTGTGTGTGCGCGTGTGTGTGTGTAAGTGAGAGAGAGAGAGAGAGAGAGAAAGAAGGACAGAAGAAAGACACAGAGAGAGAGAGAGAGAGAGAGAGAGAGAGAGAGAGAGAGAGACAGACCAGACAGACAGACAGACAGACAGACTGTCAGACAGACAGACGACAGACAGACAGACAGACAGACAGACAGAGAGTGGGAGGGGGAAAGAAGATAGCAGGGCGAGAGGCGTTTGAAACTGGCCTCTGGTGTGATGTGCAGGGTCAGAGTGTGTTTAAGGAAATAAAAGAGCAGCAACAAACAAGAAACACACAACAAACATGCTCCATAGCTTTTGCATGTAATAAACTTAACATAATTTGATGTACGTCGACGAAAACACACACACAACACACACACACACACACACACACACACACACACACACACACACACACACACCACAGATAGATAGATAGATAGATAGATAGATAGATAGATAGATAGATAGATAGATAGATAGATAGATAGTTAGATAGATAGATAGATAGAGAGATAGATATTGTTTTGTCTGTTGATCATGTTGTTGTATGTCAATGTTAAAGCGTGAGCATACATCATTATATTGATCTGTAACCCTCAAATTCGCTGGGGATTTTTTTTTTCAATTTCACTAACAGCAGTGTGAATGCCTTTAATATTACACATCTATTATAGAGAGAATTGTCACACTGGGCATTTCTGTCACAGTAAAATTATTTTTAAACTGAATACCGCAGAATAGCATGTCCTTGCCTGTTAACAGCTTTACTCTATTTCCTGGATAACCACAGGAATACGGATATGCCACCAGCCACAAGTTCTGCGAATGGCAGACCATGTGTTAGAAAATAACGTATTTCGCTTTGATGGCATTTACCACTAAATATTTGGCACAGCGAGGGGCACCCCACTTGCCCCTGTTGTAACAAGTGCTACTCATGGCGAGGCTAGAACAACAAGCACCAGCCTCCAGTACTCATCCTATTGCTATTCATTTATGAAAACCCTTCATAGCCATTTTTGTCCTGTGGGTGAAATCAGAAGATGAATTGGAGCAATTGATGAATCATATCAACTCGTCCACCAAATCATCAAAGTTCACGTTTGAATCATCGTTATGGAGTATTCCATTCCTGGATATAGCCGTTTTCATGAAAAAAAATGGCTTCCTTCAAAAGATCTCTAGACAAACCCTACAGATGCACATTGTTGTCTTAGTTCCCAGTTGTGCCATCCTGCACATGCACACGTGAGTATTCCAACCAGCCAGTTCCTAGGACTCGGGAGACTGCATACAGATAATGCTGTGTTTGAAGGAAGCGTCCAGGAAATGTACAAACGCTTCCAAAAACGTGGCTACAAGCAGAACAATGCCTAAACAGCAGCAGACACTCTGACGGATTTCCCAACAATTGGCGCTCCAGCATAAAGTAGAACAAGCGTCAGAATCTTGGCCAGCTCTGATCGTGGCCCACAACCCTGCTAACCCACCATTGCGATCTCAGACACAAGAGCTACATCGGAGCCTCACCAGCATCAGCAAGAGGATGAAAAGCAGTCCCTCAGATTCCATTGTGGCAGACTGGAACTGCCAGTCCTCGAGGATTATGCTCATGTCTTTTTGCCTAACAGCTCTTGTGGATGACTGTCATGGGATCCTACAAACGCGGGAAGGAGAAGTCTGTGCTACGCCAGGTCCCACCTTGTAGAGTCCCACATCGTTCAGATCGTCCAGAACACGAGAGGTGCTCAGGGTCCACAAACAAATTGACATGCGAGACAACTAATATTATCTACCTCCTGTTCTGTGACGTTGCATTGACGCACATGTTGGAGAGACAAAGAACAATCTCAAAACAAGTAACAGTAAGATTTAACCAACAGATCAAACTTAAACAAGAACACAGGTACACACATTACATCACACTTCAACAGGCCACAACACTGACGCTCCAACATCACATGTCAACCAACAGAGAAAGTACACTCTGACACAAAACAAAAACGGCTGCAGCGGGAGGCGTACTTTATCAGTAAATTGCAGATGCTACACCCAATGGGTTTGAACAACCAACAGTAACAACATGTTTTCACCATCCATTGTGTTAGGGAGCCTGAACACGTCTGTTCTGGACGATCTGAGCGATGTGTTTGTTTCAAACTATTGTTAGTTTAGGAGGGCTGAAATCAGACGTAGTATTAACCAACGAGCATTATTTAAAAACTCTCTCTCTCTTTCTCTCTCTCTCTCTCTCTCTCTCTTTGCAAAGATCGCATTCAGTTCGATTATACCAGCCAAGGGCAGACATAACTTAAATAATTCCCATCCTTCCTTCGAACCGTAATCTCAAAACTGCATGCAGCTCTAGTGGTATAACTTTCATTGATAATACTGATTCTTTTGTGGCTACGTCTGGTGCTCCCAGGCTGGCTATGTATCAGGACGTTATTCATCCTAGCTTAAAAGGGACAGCTCAACTGGCTGCCAACATCAAACGCACTTTCATTAACTGGCTCGTAGACACCTTCCCGCCCCAGAAAAACTTCCAAGAAGCAGAACACGGTTTAACCAGTGGTCTGCAGCCGAGTGGCAACGTGAATAGCCGTACCATGGGTACAGACCGGCAAACGTCAGGTGCCTATAGACCTGATCATGGCAGTGCAGAGTCTGTTTATGGTGCGCCTACAACTCGGGTCGAATCAGGTGACTATGATCCCCCGAAATACCAACGCACACAATCCCAGTATCCGTAATTCCTATGACCCCCACTTTGATAATGATGCTGGCTGGCAACACAATTTCAGGCCAGCCCCTGCTCAGTACAGTGGTACGGAGTACAGGCGCCAACACAGAGTATTCCCTTCACTCAGCGACAACACAGCTCCGGTCGTGGTCCTGATCATGGACCCTTTCCTCCTCTCTCTGCAGTCCATGGCCCACTATCCTCCCTTGATCAATCCCCGTACCCAGCACTCTGACATACCACCCTCTTATCCACCCCACCCTCTTCACGAGAGATCAGTTTATCCCAACCTGGAGGGGGGATCCAGTTCCCCGCATTGTGTCAAAGAAAACCCAGTGCTTTCCTATTTACCCCCAGAATCAAACATAGTACTGAATACACGGGCGGTTACTCCTCAAAATAATATAAATCAATACCTTTACTTATTAAACATGATGACTTCTCACATGTTAAGTCTTCAGCAGAACATTCAAAGATAAATCATGCATAATTCAGGCCTCCTCTAACCCTTTATGTCAGAACACATACGTCTATATTTACATGTTGGTATTTAAGTGTGGATATGTATGAGTGAGAACATCAGTGAGTTTGTGCTGCAGATTTGCCGTACTCGTTGACATAATATTAGCATTACATTTGCAACTGTAACTTGAAGGCGGCTATTTTGATCTCGGTGTATACGTAAACACGTGGGTTTAGATTTGTAGATATTCAGAATATTTCATAGCATACTTTATCATTCTTTATTTTCTTGATCTGTTTACGTGCTTTATGCATGATGATTGCTTTGCTTTGTGGTAATTAGTGGGATTGCTGTCTGGTAATTTGATTTTATTTGAGGTTGTTGTTGTGTTGGTGGTTTTTTTTCATCTTCTTTTGTGAGTCTAATTGTGTCTTGCAACTGTGCTAGCCTTTTTTTTTTTTTTTTTTTTTTTTTTTTTTTTTTTTTTTGCGTTTACATTGCTGTCTTCCTTTTCGTGCATTCCTATTAAGATTCTCGGGTTAGTTCCATACATTGCACGTGTTGCCATTTACGCTTGCTGAACCAGCTACTCGTTGTCCTTGAAGCTGCAACCTGTATCGTTTGGCTGTGATCACCACTCAGTCGTAATGCCCACGGTGAATGCGTGGCCATGTAGGGACGGCCTCCGAGTAGGGTTTTTAAATATATCAACCATGTTCTCAACAAATTAGATCAGTTATCTTTCCATTATATAATTCAGGCCGACAGTTTCACGTATTTTGTTGTGCTGAATCACGTTTATCAAAGAATATATCTGATGCAGACGTATCTATTCCAGGTTACAACACCGTGAGACTTGATCCCATTCTACCAAAACAAACTGGTTTAATCCTATATATCAGTCAGTCTGTTACGTATAAACGTATCATATCGTTTGAAAAACACAACGTAGAATGTATATATGGGTCGAAATCAATATAAAAAGAAATAAACCATTATTCATTGGATTCATTACAGAAACCCCTCCGAACATATAGAATGGGTCAACAGATTTAATGATATGCTTGAAGATGTAACACTCAATGACAATGAAATCATCCTTCTTGGTGATTTTAACATTGATCTTTTAAAGCCCAATCATCGATGGATCCAAACAGTTGAGAATTTTGGACTTAATCAATTAATTGAAACGCCCACTAGAATTACTCCGCTTTCTGAAACACTGATTGATCACATTTACAGCAACACACAACAAAACATTGTTGAAGTGTGTTCTCCACATTGCGGCTGCAGTGATCACCTACCTGTTTGCCTTACTTGGTTCAGGAAAGGCACAAAAATTCCCAAGCCTGGACACAAAGTTATTACCTACAGGTCTTTTGCTAACTTTGATAAAGACGCGTTTCTTTTCGACTTAGCTCAGTCATCTTTATCAAACGTGTATCAGTTCACTGATCCTGATGAAGCATTTCAATTCTGGCACAAGTCATTTACTTATGTCTATGACAAGCATGCTCCCTTTATAACTAAAAGAGTAAAACATTCCCCCAAGCCTCCTTGGTTGACTGATGTCATCCAGGATGCGATCCGTGAAAGAGACATGCTGTTAAAAGCAAAACATTTTCAAGACTTCAAAAAAACAACGAAATAAAGTTACGGCAATGTTACGTTCAGCGAAAAAGAAATACTTCCGAGATCTCGTATCGGAAGGTTCTAATAATTCTAAGTCGATTTGGAAAGCTATTAACATTCTCACAAAAAAGAAAGTCGATAAGATGTCTGCCTCTATTAAAGGGCTTTCAACTGATGATTTAAATCATCATTTTTCTAATATATCTTCCTCAACCATAACAAATGATAGGTCCTCCTTAAATGATCTTGAGTTACTAAAAGAATTTTGTTATTCTAAACATATAACATCGGACGCTGTCGTTCCTCCTATTACGGTGTTTGACGTTTACGTTCATCTTACACATCTCAAGCAGACAGGCACACGTGGCCTTGATAATTTAGATGGTAGATTCTTAAATCATGTGCTCCTATCATCACAGACTCTTTAACTTATTTGTACAATCTCTGCATTGACAAAAGCTATTTTCCTTATATTCTTAAGCAAGCCAAAATTGTTCCTATCTATAAATCTGGAGATGAAACTAATCCATCAAATTACAGACCCATTTTCATATTATCGGTCCTGTCGAAACCTTTGGAAAAACATGTCTATAAACATCTAATGTCACATGTTTCGGAGAACAATTTGCTTCATCCCAATCAATCAGGATTTAGAGAAAACCATTCATGCCACACTGCTTTAACTAACCTCGTCGAGGATTGGCTCGTTAATATCAATGGTAACAAATTCACGGGAGTATTGTTCGTTGACTTTGCAAAAAGCGTTCGACGTCATTGACCATAATTTGCTGCTGCGTAAGCTAGCCTTATATAGACTTTCCGGCCAAACTCTTTCTCTTCTTACATCTTTTCTTTCCAACCGTCATCACAAGGTTTTCTTGGGTAACCAACAATCCAAATTTCAGACACAAAAATTTGGTGTTCCCCAAGGATCTGTTCTTGGTCCTACTTTTTTTCTCTCTATATTAATGATCTTCCCTTATACGTTACAGAAGGCGTATGTGAAATGTTTGCAGATGATACGTCTATTCATTCGAGCCATTCTAATTTGAAGCAATTATCCACGACTCTGCAGAACAATGTTAATAACTTAATTGATTGGACTGAGCTGAACCACATGTCTTTGAACGACCAAAAAACTAAATACATGATAATAACTTCGCGACAAAAACGGCAAAAAATAACCTTCAGTCTGCCTTCTATACACATAGGTAGTACAGTCATTCATGAAGTTGATACTCATAAAAAGTTCTAGGTGTTACTATCGACAATAATCTTTCCTGGTCACCCCATATCGATAGTTTATGCAAACGTATTTCCCAAAGGTTATTTCAACTTTCAAAAATTAAGAATTTCCTCGATGTTACAGCTCGAAAGAAATTCTTTCATGCATTTATTTCATCATCTATCGATTATGCGTCAACGCTCTATGATCAATCCAGTGCAAACGCATTAAGATATTTAAACAGGATCTATAAACGCTCTCTGAAATTAGTACTTTCAAAACCTACTAGTTTGACGACTGAAGACTACTTAGCGCTGGAGATCCTTCCATTATCGTATAAACTACAGTTTAACAAAGCCGTTGTAATGTATCGAATAATGAACGGATTTGCTCCTTGTACACTAACCACACGATTTCCGCGAAATCAATCAAGATACACGAATAATATTGTAATGAGAAAACCCAGAATTGATCTTTTTAAACAAGCCTCGCCTATTCAGGAGGGGCCCTTTGGAACTCCTTACCAAATTACATGAAGGATAAGAAAAAACATCAGCTCGTTTAAATCAGCTTACAAAGCATTCCTCTTTCAGGCACTAAAAACTTAAAAATAAAGTACACTACATATTTTAGATATGATATTCCTCTTCATGCCATATATATACGAAAGAAAGAATATAAGAGACATTGTGACCATTGACAATACTGTACAGTTTGTTGATGTTGTTGTTGTCATTAGATCAATTCCTTCATGTGTGTGTGTGTGTGTGTGTGTGTGTGTGTGTGTGTGTGTGTGTGTGTGTGTGTGTGTGTGTGTGCGCGCGCGCGTGCGCGCGCGCGCGCGCGCATGCGCATGCTCATATGGATGCTTGCACGATTTTGTCGTTTGCTTTTGTAGTATTAGTCTGTTACTTCTTATAGTTTGCAAGTTGACTAGTGTATTCACTTTTTTTGTCTTGTTGTCATATTGACTTGTGTGTTGTCCAGGTGGTTTACACACACACACACACACACACACACACACACACACACACACACACACACACACACACACACACACACATGCGCGCGCTACAGATACAGACACATACACACACACACGCGCGCGCGCGCGCGCGCACGCGCACGCACGCACACACACTTTACATACATGCAAATTTTTATATATTCTACAAAAACTTTCTGTGAATGACAAGAAGAATATAAAAAAAGAACTAAACAAACATGAACGGTGATAAACAATTGGTGGAAAGAAGTAAACAGTGGCAGAACGCAAGTCTTGCAGAACATTGTCTAAGGTGACTCCCCAGTCACACACATCGATCTCTTCTGCCAGGCCAGTCTTTATCCAGTCGGTGTACAGTTCCACCCGACTGTTTCTCCACCCATCCACATCTGCCCCCCACCCATCCCCACCCCACCCCCCCCCGCCATCCTACTTCTCTACTTCTGTCTCCAGCTCACGTCACTTTCAGTGTCCACGTTGTTCTCTCCCCGACAGAACTGACCTGGTCCCCGTGAGTTTGATCCCACAGCTCGTTACAGCCACGAGAAATGAAACATGACGCGCTAGAGCAGTCGTTCAGATTCACAGAGAGCTGGTTTAAATTAGAAGGCAAATTCAGCTGACAGTGTTCATCTCTCTGTCTTATCACCTGCACCTCTTCCTTTCCCTTCTCTTACTTCTTCACTTCTTCACACACACACACACACACACACACACACACACACACACACACACACACACACACACACACACACACACACATGTCCACTTTGTTCCTCTCTGCAACTCCACACTCTCTCTCTGCAACTCCATCTCTCTCTTACTCTTGCCCCTTCTCCCATTCCTTCTGCTCTGCCCACTTCTTTTACTCTCCCCCTTCTATTCCTACGTCGCTCTATACCTTTCCCCTCTCCCCCCCTCCCTCCCCCTCTCTCTCTCTCTCTCTCTCTCTCTCTCTCTCTCTCCCACATCTCCCTCTGTGCTGTATCCTTCCCTCTCGCTATCCCTCTGCTTTCCTGCTCTGTCCCCCCTTCTATTTCCATCTCTCCCAGTCCAGCTTATCACCTACACAATCTCCTACCACCCTCCCTCCCTTTTTCCACCACCGACAATTCCACTTTCTGTCAGCGGATACTAAATCCAGTCTGGTGTGCTGCAGTTTGTGGCCTGTTCAAGAATGTATATTCAAACTAGTCAGAACCCCCCGAGGTTCTTCTTTATTTATACCTTAAAATCAATATTGGTTTCATTATGACTCATTCACAAACTTAATGCCGCAACTGAAAGGTGACATTCTGCTTCAAGAAAAAAAAATTCTTAAGTCTTGTTACAGACTTTTTTCTGCTGCTATACTGAGTTCTCTCGTACACATATATAATGGAGATAATAACGACAGATATGATGGAGTAGAAAGCGAAAGTGCGAATGCGATTGGATGCAACAGTTCCTTTAAGCTGTGTTGTCAGCTCTGACTGCAGTACAGGCCTGCAGGCCTTCCAGGCAGATGTTTTCAGTGCTTTGCATTATCTGACTCAGAATCTGACCAGAAGCGCAATGAAATTCTCAAGTAGACAGCTGTCAAAGTCGACTGTCCAAATAGATACAGATAAGAAAGGTGGCAGAGTGGTTAAGACGTTCGCCTGCCAATCCAACGCGTGAGAAGTCCGTGGGATCGAGCACTGCCTTCTCGCCCTCCCTTAGTTTGAATGACAAATCGAACTGAACGTCAAGTACATCGGATGGGGACTATAAGCGATTCGGACCCGTGTGCCTTCCTGGCCCTTTGCGCACGTTAAAGAACCCACAGCAGTTGAAAATCAAAAAGAGCAGGGGGGTTCCCTGCTGCCCAGGGCAAATTAATGTAGATTGAAGATAGCAACCTGGTATTTCTTATCAAGCCACAAAAATTGTCACTTACTGTTATCGTGTGCCATCGTGTACCGGTGGAAATGGAGGACACGTACAAACATCGCATGCATCC
Organism: Conus betulinus; assembly: GCA_016801955.1. Classification (NCBI taxonomy): domain Eukaryota; kingdom Metazoa; phylum Mollusca; class Gastropoda; order Neogastropoda; family Conidae; genus Conus; species Conus betulinus. Next base: position 4,066 of record JADBJO010008243.1, on the reverse strand, counting down.
TATGTGAGAAACTGGAGGGATAAATGAAAATGAGTGACTAATATTTGAATGGTACGGGAAACGACTGAATGAGCGCCAGTAGGCTACACTTCGGCCGCTACTTGGGTAGGCAGCCCGTTGAGTGAGTGAGGTAGTGTATTTATTGTAAAGCGCTTATAGCTTAATCTGTGACCGAGGATAGGCACTATATAAATACCCAATATAAAGAAATATATCCAGGCATGATTCCATCAATTGCTAAAAACAAAAATACAGAGGCAAGGAACAGGCAAGGCGAAGATGTTGAATTGTATTCTGGCGTTTGCCATACAAAGGAGGACTACATCTCTCATATGAACTTTAATCACAAATAACGCTGTGTTGGAATCCAACATCCTTTATCTTCAGCTAAACTTTTTGGTGCACAAGGTCTGCTTGGATGTTGCCGAATACTGTCATGATCAGTTACAAACACACACAGACACACACACCACACACACACACACACACACACACACACACACACACACACACACACACCACACACACACACAAACACCACACACTCACCACACACAAACACACACACACACACACACACACACACACACACACACACACACTCAAAACACACACTCAAACCCCCCCCCCCCCCCCCCCCCCCCCCCACACCCACACAAAACACACACAAACACACACACACTCAAACACACACACACACACACACACCACACACACACACACACACACACACACACACACATACACACACACACTCACACACACACTCAAAACACACACACACACACACACACACACACACACACACACACACACACACCAAAAAATGTGATTATTTCCTGAAAGCTTCCAAACATAATTCTCTTCTATTCCCCTTTCATTGACCTTAACGCACAAGAGTTGCCATACAATCGATTTACCATTAACGCCCTACGCGGAGGAAGGAGGGTTTCACGGACAATACCACTGTCCTGGTGGAAAGGGCAGGAGCTGCAGGTCTGCCTCAGGCCTGTGTACTGCAGCCTGCCGCCTGGAGCTGTCAGTGACAGCCGTCGGAATCTCTCCGTGCATTCTTCGTACTCACCACCGTCTTCACTGAAGCTAAATCTAAGAAAACCTGAGACTGATATTGGTTAATGCTGACATTTGGAAGAGAGGATAGCACTGACTCTGGCGCTGTCATCTTAACAGGCACAGACAGAGAGAAAGAGTTGCAGCTGTTCGGGGCTAACTAGATGTTCCCCTTTTTCCAGACAGAGAGGGAGAGAGAGAATGGGGGGGGGGGGTGGGGGGGGGGGGTGGGGGTGGGGGGGGAGGGGAGGGAGAGGGTGGCAGAATGAGAAAGAGAGTGAGAAAGACAGAAACGGACAGAGACAGAGACAGTGACAGAAACTCAAGGGAGAAAAGGGACACCATGAAACGCCACAATTGTAAAGGTATTGACTCAAGTTAACCATTTTTCATACTCGCCATAAACGATCCACTAAGAACATTATGCCTGAAGAAAAAGCTGTTACGGTGATGATAGACAGAGACAGAGAGAGAGACACAGAGAGACAGAGAGAGAGAGAGTGAAAGAGAGAGAAAGACAGACAGGCAGACAGACAGACAGACAGACAAGGCAGATAGGGAGACAGACAGACAGATCGACAATTAGAGAGAGACTAAATTTTTTTTTTCGATTGGCTTTTCTCGAGCAACAGGGCAGAAAACGATGATGAGAGTCACAGACTCAGAACAGAGACTTAGAAAAGAGACAGGAACAGAGAACAAAGAAAATAAAAAGCAATGTGATCTACTAAGAAGACAGGGACTGCATTCATACTAAAAGATCCCCCGGCGTCCCTCACTAGAATCTCCTGTAAATGTCAGTACAATCCTCCGACATAAGACACGTGAAGTGAAGGTAAAAAAAAAAAAAAAAACATAGTATGCAGAATACCAATCTTTGAATGGTAAGACGACATGGTAATTCCGACCGTCTTTCATATCAATCACATGGAAGTTTACTCACGTCTGCAAATCACGTAGCCTGACAGACATATCAACATTTAGCAATGAAATAGACAGAAGAAAAGATGGAGTTTAATTACCCTCGTGTTTAATCCAGCATCTCTCCTTTCGAAATCTACTTTGCCTTTTATGGAGACAGGACAAATGCTGTCTTTAAACAGTTGAAGGCCAAAAATGATTTGTGTGTGTGTGTGTGTGTGTGTGGTGTTGTTCAGCCATCATTGTGTGTGTGTGGTTTTGTTCAGCCATCATTTTTTTGCATGCAAAAACAGTGATTTCATCTGATTAGTAGAAACAACTGTGGGAATTTTACTCTCAGGACAGCAGGAACCGCTTGGTGATATTTCTCGTCTAGTGTTCTGAGTATAGCTTTTCTTCAGTGCAATGACATGGTTTGGAATAAGAATAAAGAAGACTGGAATCAGGTATAGCAATTCTTATTCTTCACTCTACACTCCAACCAAATTCCACAGAAATGGGCGAAAGCTGTAATCAAAACGTTTACTGTTCTCTAACCTACATAGGATCCTGCTCCCCCATTCCCTCAAACTGTGCTTTTTGGATTTACTTATTTGTTTCTTTGTTTGTTTTTTATCTTTTCATCTAGATCCTGCAACAATCACTGTCCTCACCCCCCACCCCCAATCTATCTATATTTCACACACACACACACACACACACACACACACACACACACACCACACACACACACACACACACACACACACACACACACAAACACCACACACACACACACACACACAGCACACGAAGGTGGAAAATTTCATTACTGAAAGTTCACTGCCTCTGGCATTTGTCATGCTGGATGCCTGAAAGACGACAGTAGTGGAGGGATGGAAGTGGGGGGAGGGGAGGAGTGTTTTGAACAGGAAATCTGGGACTCCCCCCGCTCCTCCACCATCCAAACAAACAGGGTTGATGTTATCAGTTGCCGCCGATCTGATAACTGCCAGGGTCATCTGTTTCTGTGTCCAGCATTGTTGGCAGATGTTACCAGCCGTCCTTTCATCTCCCGTCCCCACCACCAACGTCTCCTACACCACCTGTTGTGATGATGTCAGGTAGATTAAAAAAAGATAGCATTAAGGTCATCACTGTTAAACGCCTATCCCACCATTATCTCAGTTCCATTGCTAGTCCCCCCCCCCCCCCCCCCCAGAGAGAGAGAGAGAGAGACCAGAGAGAGAGAGAGAGAGAGAGAGAGAGGGAGGGAGAGAGAGTCTATTCTCACTTTAGGGTGAAAAAAAAAACTATTACCCCCAAAGAAAAATCCAAATGGCACATGAAGCAAAAGATATTATGTCAAACACACACACACACACACACACACACACACACACACACACACACACACACACACACACACACACACTGCTGCATTGCGCACTATCACCTGTCATTGTCCATGCTGTGCTAATTGTAATGACAGTGCAGGACACTGAGAGGACGATGAAGATAAACCACCAGGCTGCACGTGAGCACGGCGCTCAGTGGATCGTATGTCGCAAGACCTTGGAGCATCAGTGGACAAAGAGATAAGCTGGAGGTGGGAGCGTAGGAGGCGAGCATTGAGAGCAGAGTGGGGGGGGGGGGGGGGGGGGGGGGAGGGGGCGGTGAGACGAGGGTGAGGAAGGGTACCCAAGTGTAAAATTACACGTTATGGGCGGGTCGCGCTGTTTGCTTTGTTGATTGAAAATATCCCATCTTTTTGTCTTGCATTTCTTTGCTTTCTCGATAGCATATTTCCTATGCTGCTCACCCCCCACCTCTCTCTCTCTCTCTCTCTCTTGTTCCCCCGTTGTAGTCCTAGTATCCACTGTCCTGTAACAGGGAACAATCACTACAAGGTCATCCACCAGTGAAGGTACTACATCGCCACCACTTTGTCTCTTCCTTGGTGTTTCTGTGGCGCCTGCTCTCATCACGTAAGCACACTACTCTACCGCCCTCTCCTTCCTCTGCTCCCGTCCTCTCCTACTCCTTGCTACTTTTCTAACCTACCTCCTTCTGGGACCGTACTTACATGTCGTCG